>CM048751.1:161111077-161378140 GCA_026315105.1 Locusta migratoria | reverse complement strand
TCGTGTTCTTTATGTAATTTTGTTGTCTCAAATCTTCACCGTTTGTTAAATCTTTTTTCTGTTTTTATGTTTTGTAAGTTTTTTTGTTTACTTTTGCATTGTGTTCTCTGTGTATGCATTTTCTGCTTATGTTAATGTTGTTGTGTCGTGAGCCTCGTGTATACAACAGAAATACTGGCATGCTGTAGGTGTCCTGCAGTATGGTGCTAACACGTATCAATTGCACACATGCGGTAGCCCGGCCAAATTGGGTAAGTGGTTTGGTTTTTGCAAAGTACATATGCTATAGTGTGGTCTTTATACATCTTATAAAAGAACCATTTTTTCAATGGTAAATCCTTAGGAATACCACGTGGTTCCATGACTTTTTGTTCCAAAATCTACAAATAGTGGGAATAGCTACTTCGGCTCTTCATTATAAATTGTCGAAATGTTTTCAATATATGCTTAAAATTAGATTCTTAAACACGTTGCTATAACCTTCACCCAATATCCAAATCGAAATGTTAAAATTTACCGTACTTACGTGAAAAATCACAAGAACCTGTTTTTAGCAGTTTTTGCACCGTGGAACGGACATATCACTGCCTAAAGTTTAACAACATATTATTGACCATGTAACTGAAAACGATATTCTCGTTGTTTTTTTTTATCTCAATTCTTATAAAGAAACCCTCTAAGAACGAAGATGTTAGAATACAGAAAGATCCAATTGCACCGAGACTGGGACTGCGTTCGGGCCGCTACGAAATTCATCATCCGATTTCAAGGAATCTACTAGTAAAAAATTTGAGTTTTGCTTATCTTACAGTTAATATCTTCGCCTAAGGAGGAGTTCATATCATTTTCGTTATTCGTTACTGTTACCATGCAGTATGAAATTACGTACTGTTTGCAGAGATGAAAACATATTGCGTAGACTTTGCGTAGGGTTGATCTTAGTTCATACATAGTTTTGTATGAAATCCAAAAAAGATGTCAAAATTTTATTTGAAACCGAGACACAGCAATATTTCATTGCCCTCTCGAGATATTGGTTTCGTATCTTGCGGATGAACCCAAAGTGTCCGTTTCTTCCGCCCAAGAAGACTTGGCGGACGGGAGGAAATCCTTGTCATTCCAATTTCAAAAGTATATTTTCTGAAGAAACTTGCTTTTGCGCAGCGTACATGCATATGATTTTCTCTTATTTTGCTATTCGTCGTACCCTGTATATTATTATGTCGAAGAATATAACCCACAAAAGTTTTGCTGTTCTACAATAGACTCGAATTCGGGAGGACAACGGTTGCAGTCGCCTAATGCCATTCAGAGTTAGGTTTTTCCTGATTTCCATAAGACTTTCCTGAGACGGTGCCTTTCAAGAAACCCATTCATTTCGTTCCCCATTCTTTTCAAAACAATCCAAGTTTCTGCTTCGTTTTTAATTACACATTGTTGATGGGGTGTATATTCTTATCTAACTTCCTTCGATATCTTTCTTACCATTTCGCTTAAATATGTGATTAAATTCTCTCAGCTGTCGCTGCAATTTTCGAATATGGCTGTCGTATCATCTCTCGCAAACCTCCTCGGAAAGTAATGGTCCAATGCATTTTGCCAGTGCTTCTCACTTTGGCCCTCAGAGCTGAATTTTTAAAACTGCCTAATCAGTTAACTAATTTCTTATATTCCTTTACAATCTTTGTAAAAATGATGCTGTAACAGACTAAAATCACTCATTTAAGAGAAAATCAATACCTTCTCTACGAGATAGTAACTGTGATGCTACTGATGACAGTTCTGCTAAAGCAGAATTGCTTAACACGGCCTTCCGTAATTCCTTCACGAAAGAAGACGAAGCAGATATCTAGAATTCGTATCACTAACATCTGCCGGCATGCGTAATTTAGAAGTTGGTACCCCTGGTGTATTAAAGCCACTTAAATCACTTAAAGGAAGTAAGTCTCCGGTTCGATTGTATATCAATGAGTTTTCTTTTAGAGTATGCTGATGCAATAGCCCCATATCTAGTTATCATTTACAACCGCTCGCTCAGAGAACTTTGCACATGTTACGACAATATTCAAGAAAGGCAGTAGAAATGATCCGCAAAATTACAGGCCTATGTCGTTGACGACTGTTCCCAGCAGGATGTTAGAACATATTATACTTTCCTCAAATATTATGAACTACCTCTAAGAGAACGACCTATTGATCCATAAATGTTCAAATGTTTGTAGAATTTATAGGACTTAACTACGGGGTCATCAGTCCCTAAACTTTCAAACTACTTATGAACTAGCTAATACTAAAGACGGCACAAATATCCATGCCCGAGGGGGAATTCGAACCCCCGGCCGTAGTGGCCGTGCAGAACGTGACCGGCTATTGATCCATAGTCAACACGGGTTAAGAATGTATCATTCTTGTGGAACACAGCTACCTGTTTACTAACGTGATGTGATGAGTGCTATCGATAAGGGATGTCAAATAGATTCAGTATTTCTATATTTCCGGAAGCTTTCGACACTGTACCTCACAAGCGTCTTCTAATCATCTGCTTGCTTATGGAACGTCGCCGCAGTTGTGCGATTGGATTCGTGATTTCCTATCAGAAAGGACACGATACGTTGTAATTGACGGAAAGTCATCGAGTAGAACAGAAGTTGAATATGAAGGTGAAGCAATGAATTAAAATTTGTGATATCTGACGTTCCCCAGGAAAGAGTTATACGGCCCCTACTGTTCCTTATTTTTATAAACCATTTAGGAGACAACCTGAGTAGCTCCCTTAGATTGTTCGCCTAAGATGCTGTCACTTATCGGTTAGTAAAGTCACAAGAAGACCAAAAGCAACTGTAAAATAAATTAGGTGAGATGTCTGCATGGTGCAAAAACTGGCAATTGTCCCTTAATAATGATAAGTGTGAAGTCATCCATATGACCACTAAAGAAGCCCGTTAAACTTCATTTACACGAGAAATCAGTCAAAACTATAAATTCAGCTAAATGCCTAGGAGTAACAATTACAAATAACTTAAATTGGAAAGAACACACAGAAAATATTATAGGGAAAGCGAACCAAAGACTACGTTTCGTTGGCAGAACACTTAGAAGATGCAATAGGTCTACTATAGAAACTGCCTACACAACACTAGTGCGTCCTATTTTGGAATATTGTTGCGAATTGTGGGATCCCCCCCCCCCCCAAGTCTACCTGACAGACTATTTAGAGAAAGTTCAGAGAAGGACAGCTCGTTTTTTACTATCGCGTCGTAGGGGAGAGAGTGTCACAGAAATGATGCATGCGCTGAGGTGGAAATCATTAAAAGAAATTCGTTATTTGTTGCGACGAGATGTATTTGCGAAATTTCTTTTACCAACTTTTTCTTCCGAATGCGAACATATTTTGTTATCATCCACCTACATAGGAAGACATGATCAGATCGAAAACAATTTAGGTGTTCCTTTTTTTCCGCGAGCTATTACAGAATGGAATTGTAGAGAAACACCATAAAAACGGTTCGATGAACCCTCTGCCATGCACCTCAATGTGACTTGCAGAGTATTTATAAAGACGTAGAAGTGATCCTATATAGTTATTCTAAAGTCTGAGACCTTTATTTATTCGGAGATTCAAGAAATTAGCATCATAATTCGGTTCTCTGCCTACTTGAAGTAATATTCAGGTAGGACATTCAAAACAATCTCATAGATTTCCCCGAAAATAATCTCTGCGTTGACATACTGTTTACGGTAGTTAAGTAAAGTTTGTTAACAACTGATTGCACGATTAATACCTTCAGAACAAATCGAACCGATGTCGAGTAAATAGTGGATAACTGGATATATCAACAACAGAACACCGACAATGCACTAGAAAATTTTTCCGTTCTTTTTTTCTAGTATAGTATACATCTTCCACCCCCATGAACCACAGACATTGCCGAGGTGGGGTGGCTTGCGTGCCTCAACGATGCAGATAGCCGTACCGTAGGTGCAACCACAGCGGAGGGGTATCTGTGGAGAGGCCAGACAAACGTGTGGTTCCTGAAGAGGGGCAGCAGCCTGTTCAGTAGTTACAGGGGCAACAGTCTGGATGATTGACTGAGCTGGCCTTGTAACATCAGCTAATGTGGCTTTGCCACACAGCTACTGCGAACGGCTGAAAGCAAGGGGAAACTACAGCCGTTACTTTTCCCGAGGACATGCAGCTCTACTGTATGGAAATATGATGATAGCATCCTCTCGGGTAAAATATTCCGGAGGTAAAATAGTCCCCCATTCGGATCTCCGGGCGGGGACTACTCAGGAGGATGTTGTCATCAGGAAAGACAATACTGGCATTCTACGGATCGGAGCATGGAATGTTAGATCCCTTAATAGGGTAGGAAAATTAGAAAATTTAAAAAGGAAAATGGATAGGTTGAAGTTAGATATAGTGGGGATTAGTGAAGTTCGGTGGCTGGATGAACAGGATTTCTGGTCAGGTGAGTACAGGATTATAAATACAAAATCAGTTGGGGGTATCACAGGAGTAGGACTAATAATGAATAAGAAAATAGGAATGCGGGTAAACTACCATGAGTAGCACAGTGATCGCATTATCATCGTCAAGACAGATACGAAGCCAACACCGACAACAGTAGTACAGGTTTATATGCCAACTAGCTCTGCCGATGAGGAGGAGATCGAAGAAATATATGAGGAGCTAAAGGAAATTATTCAGACAGTTAAGGGAGAGGAAAACTTAATTGTGATGGGAGACTGGAATTCGGTAGTAGGAAAAGGAAGAGAAGGAAAAATAGTAGGTGAATATGGATTGGGCAGGAGGAATGAAAGAGGAAGTCGCCTGGTAGAATTTTGCACGGAACATGATTTAATCGTAACAAACACGTGGTTTAAGAATCACAAAAGAAGGTTGTATACGTGGAAGAGGCCAGGAGACACCGGAAGGTATCAGATAGATTTTATAATGATAAAACATAGATTCCGGAACCAGGTTCTAAACTGCAAGACATACCCAGGGGCAGATATAGACTCTGACCATAACTTGTTAGTCATGAACTGTAGGCTGAAACTGAAAAAACTGCAGAAAGGTAGGAAAATGAGGAGATGGGACTTAGATAAATTGAAGGAAAGTGAGGTTCTGGAGAATTTCAGAGGGAGATTTAGGCAACAATTGACAGAAACAGGGAGAAATAAAACAGTAGAAGAGGAATGGGTAGATTTGAGAGATGAAATAGTGAAGGCAGCAGAGGACAAAATAGGTAGAAAGGCAAGACCTACAAAAAATCCTTGGATAACACAGGAAATACTAAACTTAATTGATGAAAGGAGAAAATATAAAAATGCAGTAAATGAAACAGGCAAAATGGAGTACAGACGACTAAAAAATGATATCGACAGGAAGTGCAAAATGGCTAAGCAGGAGTGGCTAGAAGCCAAATGCAAATCTGTAGAAGAATGTATAAGAAGGGGAAAAGTAGATACCGCCTACAGGAAAATAAAAGAGACATTTGGGGACAAGAAAAGCAACTCTACGAATATCAAGAACTCAGATGGGAAGCCAGTTCTCAGCAAAGAAGGGAAAGCTGAAAGGTGGAAAGAATACATAGAGCAGCTCTACAAAGGAAATGAACTTAGGGACGAAGTTGTAGGAAGGGAAGAGGAAGTGGATCAAGATGAAATAGGAGATACCATACTGAGAGATGAATTTGACAGAGCCTTGAAAGACCTAGGTCGGAATAAGGCCCCAGGAGTAGATGACATACCCTCAGAGTTACTAAAGTCTCTGGGAGAGCCAGCCATGACAAGACTATTTGAACTGGTGTGTAGGATGTATGAGACAGGCGAAATGCCCTCAGACTTTAAGAAAAATGTTATAATCCCCATTCCAAAGAAAGCAGGTGCAGACAGGTGTGAAAACTACAGAACCATCAGTTTAATAAGTCATGGTAGCAAAATTTTAACACGAATTATCTACAGGAGAATGGAAAAGCTGGTAGAAGCTGACCTCGGGGAAGATCAGTTTGGATTCAGGAGGAACATAGGAACCCGGGAGGCAATACTCACTTTACGTCTTATCTTAGAAGATAGATTAAGGAAAGGCAAACCTACATTTCTAGCTTTTGTAGATTTGGAGAAAGCATTTGATAATGTTGACTGGAATACACTCTTTCAAATTCTGAAGTCAGCAGGGGTAAAATATAGGGAAAGGAGACTTATTTACAACTTGTACAAAAGCCAGACCGCAGTTATTAGACTCGTAGGGCATGAAAGGGAAGCATCAGTTGGGAAGGGAGTAAGACAGGGTTGTAGCCTTTCTCCGATGTTATTCAATTTGTACATCGAGCAGGCGGTGAAGGAAAGCAAGGAAAAATTTGGAATAGGGATTAAAGTTCAGGGGGAAGAAATAAAAACATTGCGTTTTGCTGATGACATTGTAATTCTGTCAGAGACAGCAAAGGACCTGGAAGAGCAGTTGAATGGAATGGACAGTGTGTTGAAAAGAGCGTATAAAATGAACATTAACAAGAGCAAAACAAAAATAATGGAATGCGGTCTTAGAAAGTCGGGCGATGCTGAAGGAATTAGATTAGGTAACGAAACAATGAAGGTGGTAGATGAGTTTTGTTACTTGGGCAGTAAAATAACATGCGATGGTCGCAGTACAGAGGATATAAAATGCAGAATGGCAATGGGAAGAAAAGCATTTTTGAAAAAGAGAAATTTGCTAACATCGAATATTAATTTAAGTGTAAGGAAGTCTTTTCTGAAGGCATTTGTGTGGAGTGTTGCCTTGTACGGGAGTGAAACATGGACGATAAGCAGTGCGGACAGGAAGAGAATAGAGGCTTTTGAAATGTGGTGTTACAGAAGAATGCTGAAGATTAAGTGGGTAGATCGCATAACTAATGAAGAGGTTCTGAACAGAATTGGCGAGAAAAGGAATTTTTGGCATACCCTGACCAAAAGAAGGGATCGCTTGGTAGGACACATTCTTAGACATCGAGGTATCGTAAATTTAGCATTGGAGGGAAGCGTGTGGGGTAAAAATCGCAGAGGGAGACCAAGAGACGCGTATAGTAAGCAGATTCAAATTGATGTGGGTTGCCGTTCTTATCAGGAGATGAAAAGGCTTGCTCAGGATAGAGTTGGGTGGAGAGCTGCATCAAACCAGTCTCTGGACTGAAGACCATAATAATAATATAAGTATACATCTTAACGGCAGTAAGTTCGGATTCCTCAATCTCTATGAGAAACACACAATATTGGAACCATCATCAAATTTGATTCATCATTAATTTGTCTTCCGAAGAAAACAATGCAACATTTCACTAGAAACAACTGTGACAGGCTACAGAATGCAACGCCTCATTGTCATCAGACAGCATATAGCTGGCGTACTATATGTTAGCGTGTATCCTGTCAATTAGCAAGATTTTAATTACCACGAACTGAATCTGTACTTTATTATCCGGGTAGGTCATAATAAACTTGCTTGATAATTCATGCTTTGTAAATGCTGACCGCCTGGAAACACAAGTGAAAAGTATTGAGGTAGTTACTAATCGTTTTCATGCCTGATTAATAAATTCGAATTTTGGGTCATAACATTTGTAAAAGGAGTCCCAACAGAACTAAGAGGGCCGCAGTGGAGTAGCCGAGCGGTCTAAAGCGCCTCGCTACGGCGCGCTGTTGCTCGCCGTGGAGGTTCGAGTCCTCCCTGGGGCATGGTTGTGTGTGTTGTCCTTAGGTTAGTTTAAATAGGTTTAAGTAGTTTGTACGCTACGGACTGATGACCACGCAGTTTGGTCCGATAGATTTACAAACATTTGAACACTTTGAACTAAGAGGAAGAAGATAAGTCTTATGAAGAGCTGGAAAAAAACAATGCAAGAAGTCGCTAACAGAAACATAAAAATTATATTCGGAGATTTACGAGTAATTTAAATGGGTCGACAATCTACATAAAGAATGAAACATTGGGAAAGAGAGCGTACATGAGAAACTGAATTATAATAGATTAAGGTTGATCATTTTGGATATGCTCAAGATATAATGATCAGTACAACAACATTCCCTTAAAAGGAGGCTAATAAAGAGACTTCCACAGGTATAAACCTAATAAATAATGAAAGCAGTTATGATGAAACGGAAACGAGAGACAATAAAAATACTGTGGAATTTGAAACAACAGGTTAAAGAAATAACAGTAGACAAATGTTTCAGTTATCAAGCCGGCAAGAAATGGAAGCAGAGGTGAGTCTCTAGTCTTTAATAATAACTTTGGGAAGGTGATAGTCGACGAAGAAATGACCCCAGAAAGACAGGCAGAATATTTTACTATTCTATCAAATTTGGAGACCCAGGATTGATGTTTCAGTAAATATACTAAGAAAAGACTATGAAACGATGTTACTGAAAATGATGCGAAAATCAATAAAAAATCGGAAGAAGAAGGTAACAGAATAAACACAAATAACATAAAACATAATGAAGAAGGTAAGTGAATACTTCTTCAAAGAGGCGACCGGGTTAATGAAGATCACGTGGAAGAAAGAAGAGAAGAATTGAAGTCAACTATCGTTGAAGTAATCCATGATGAGAGTAGTAAAAGAGACTACAACAATTACAGACGATTCTCACCGCCATATACGAGCTACAGACTCAGACTACAGATCGAGAAAATAGTACGGTATGACCAGAAAGGTTCCAGGTCAGGATAATCTACAACCGGCTATACATTTTGCTACGAGAGGAACCATCGTGTGCCTGAGGACTTTCAGAATGTAGAAGTAAAGTGGATGATAGTTGAGAACTTTAAATACTTGGGAACAGATCTCAAACAGAGGAATAATGCCCGGCTAGAAGTAAACCAACGACTAGTAATAAAACAGCCACAAAACAAGCATACAGTCAACGATCTCAAAAAAGTTAAATTGGGACATATAAAACGACAACCGCCCAGCCCTGTTAGGTGGCACAGAAACGCTGAGTACCACGAATAGTAATGGCGTTTGAGAGAAAGATCGCGAGGAAGAGTTTTTTTTACCACTGAAGGAGAAAACGGATTGGAGGAGTCTGATAAATAAAGTTATATACGCTACTATGAACCAGCCAAATATTGTAAAAAAGGAAAATTAAGCGTCTATAATGAATGGAAACATTCCAATGATGATGGACAATGGTGCTTCCCAAGTAATGTTGACAGGAAGGCGTTCCCGGGAAGTCTACGAAAGAGATGTGGAAAGGACTACTGGAAGGCCTGGCGCAACTTTCACAGGAAACTCGATGGAAGTTGCACAGAGGAGGATTTGCTGGAATCAGTTTGTAAGGTCGGTGGAAGATGTATAAGGACCCTGATCGCCGCATAAGAAAGTAAGTAGATGCGAATTGTCTGATTCAAAAGTACTCGTTACCTAATTTTTATTTATTTATTTTTTTTTTTTTTTTTTTTTTGTTATTCAAGAGGATAAATACTTCACCACTTATGTTAAAAGAAGTTACTACATGACATTTCCAAATTTGCCTAGGCTACACAGAAGCTCGAAATTCAGCGAGGGTATCAATACATGATACTCACAATAGGTCCCTAAACGAAAGTCTCTCTCGAAATTTCGTAAAAGGCCTCAGACTGATTCCATATTTCCAGATTTTCAGAAGCCTTTTGACACCGTACCTCGAAAACAGTTTTTCGAAAAATTGCGTTGTTGTGGAATATCGACTCAGATATGTGTTTTGATTGGGGATTTCCACCAGAGAGGACACAGGTCGTAGTAATTGATGAAATCGCATCGACTAAATCAGAAATGATATCTGGCGTTCCCAGTGGTAGTGTTATTGGTTTACTTATCTATGTAAACGATCTGGCCATTCCTGTTACTTTGTTTGCACATGAGGCAGTCATCGCCTAATGTCACCTGAAAATCACCTGAAAACAGTTTAGATATCTGCATGTTGCTAAAATTGGCAATTGGTCCTAAATAATGTAAAGTGTGAGGCCGTCCACTTGCGTACTGAAAGGAATCCGTTAAATTTCGTTTACAAGAAAAATCAAACAGATCGGACGGCCGGAAATTCAACTAATCACTTACAATTACTATTACGAAAGACTTACACTGGAAAGAACGCATAAAAATATTGCGTGGAAGACGCTAAAAAACTAAGTTTTATTTGCAGAATACTCAGAAGATGCGACAGAACTACTGGAGAGACTGCCTACACTTTTGGAGTACTGCTGCGCAGCATTGTATCCTTGTTAGGTACTACCATGCGCAAAAATATCCGAACGACCTGAATTGCATTTCGCCTGATGTGCGTGCAACCCAAATAACGTACGTGTCTTGCGGGTGCTCTAATCGCTCCGCGGTATAGTCGCTCGACTATTCAAAATGGATCCACTACAGACAACTGCTCTTTATGGCAATCATTCCAGATGTAAATTAATACCACGATTTTGCAAATAAAAGGAAACACGTTATTAAGTTCTTAACGTTTATTAAATCCAGTTTATTACAATGACATATCTTAAGTATTATCACACTTATTACAGTCTGATATAACAAACTCCGTCACATAAAACATTAATTAATCTTTAAACAACATTTAATATTGTTACAAACAACAGATTTTACTATAGTATCGGAATTCCTAAAGTCCTGTAGAAATTCGAAGTACTATTGTTCTCTAAATCGTTTTCTCACAATTGCGAAACGTCGTTCAACTGGCGAGCGGATTTTTATTAACCGATTGTACAACTAACCAGATAATAAAAACTCAATTAACAGCAACAAACGCACTATGGAAACTTCAATATTAACTGCGTATCACCAACATTTTCTCCGTATTCATACCTGAACAAATATTTGTATTCATCTTTGAACTTGAATTGATATAACAAACTGGGTTAAAACACAGATTGAAAAAAAAAAAAATCGGTGATCCGACTAGGTTTCGAACCTACGTCCCTTCACTTACGACTCAAGCGCTTTACCCCAAAACCACCTCAACAACATGGTTCGCGTTGATAATGCACGAAGAGACATTCAAAATAATTTTTTTACTAGTAGTCCAGTGTGCTCTATCTAGGGCGTCAGATGAAATTATGAATATTTTGTGCTGGTCCTCGATTCGAATCCATATACGTGCCTTTCGTGGAGACCTAGAGGAGTCGGCAGTCTCGGAGAAAGCAACGAAATAATTCAACTGTATGATTCCGAGAGGCTCAAGTGCGGCAAAAGCGGAGATCCGAATTAGAATCCCAGTCCAGCACCATAATTTTTAACGTCTCAAGTTAAAATGCAATACGAGACACGTGACCTTAAAGGACGAGTGGTTTATAAAATTAAATAAAGTTTTGTAATATAAGAAAAGGTTTCTAGCGACAGAGTTACTGATTGCCGTGTGTTCTGCCTATTACTGACAACGATAATGGTCATAATTTACCATATCAATTCAATTTCAAAAATGTGTACAATCGGTTAGTAAAAATCCGCTCGCCACTGGAACGACGTTTCGAAATTGTGAGAAAACGATTTAGAGAACAGAAGTACTTCGAATTTCTACAGGACTTTAGGAATGCCGATACTATATTAAAATATGTTGTTTAAGGATTAATTACTGTTTTATGTGACGGAGTTTGTTATATCAGACTGTAATAAGTGTGATAATACTTAAGATATGTCACTGTAATAAATTGGATTTAATAAACGTTAAGAACTTAATAGCGTGTTTCCTTTTATTTGAAAAATTGTGGTGTTAATTTACATCTGGAATGATTGCCATAAAGAGCAGTTGTCTGTAGTGGATCCATTTTGAATAGTCGAGCGACTATAGCGCGGAGCGATTAGAGCACCCACAAGACACGTACGTTATTTGGGTTGCACGCACATCAGGCGAAATGCAATTCAGGTCGTTCGGATATTTTTGCGCATGGTAGTATATCCAACTATTAAAACTAAATAAACCGGCGGTGTCACTGTATGATGTATCCAAACGATGAAATTTCTGGCTCTTAGTGGTAAAACAAGCAGCTGAAATTCGCTTGGGGACGAATTTGATTAACAGAGATGGCGGCTTCAGCTTAGATAAATCATGAAATACGGTACTTGATTTAATATACTGACTACGACGTCGCCACAGCACAGCTCATAGTAATACATCGATACGCCCGCGAGGATCGCTCGCCGGTCACAGACGTCATTCATATACATGTTGTACTTCTTAGCCGCCGAAAAACGTGGATGACGCTTACGAATCTATGGCCGAGAGTGCAGCGCGTTTAAAAGGATGCAGCGAGAGTTGGGGCGTCAGTCGATGGGCTCAAAACAGCGTATCAGGTGAGATATCATTCACAATATACATCTGGAAACGTATTTTATTCAGATATTGGCTACAATAGATTTACATGGCGTTTACTTAGAGTGAGGCACCAGGAGGCTACCGTTGTAGTGAAAAAGTCATTCTCGCTGCCCTGTAATATGGTATGTGATCACGTCGGACGGCCAGTAAAGTTGCACTTTTGCGTGGCATGGACAGTATGAGATTATCAATCAGCTCTTGAGGGTTATTTGGCCTTTCCTCCAATATTCAGCTCTGCAACCAACTATTGTAGGAGGTATTAGTCTGGCTACAATGCGTCTTCCAAGTGCATCCGAAACATGCTCAGTGGTGGACAAAGTGACTATTTCATTCGTTCAGTTCCGTCAGCTTCAAGCATGTTTTCCATCGGTGCAGCTCTATGGTAACGAGCGTTGTCATCCATCAGAAGAAACCCATCTCTTACGGCACCAGCGTAGAGGACAACAAAAGGTCGAAGGATTTCGTCTCTATACTTCTCAGCAGCAAATCGCCATTCTGAACGATATAGTCAGTAGGTACGCCAACAGTGACTCTTACCCATACCATTCGTCCATCACCTTGATATGGCGGTGTTTCCTGTACATAAGCAGGTTTCTTCAGAGTTCCAGGTTGTCTACAAATAAGGAAACAACGATTGTTCGGCTGAACACAAAATCCTGACTCATCTGTGAACAGACCCGATGCCATTCGTTATGAAGCAATCCTGATGTTCATTCGCCCAGTTCCTGCGGGCTAAACGGTGCCCGGTTTTAATAGGACACACAACATAGGCCTTCGTGCGCAAAGGCCACATTCTCGAAGGCCATTTCGGACTGTTTGTGTTGATATTGCGCGTCCTCTTGTTGCCTGGTTGCAGCTATTTTGCTAGCACCCACCTACTTAGGGAGACATGACCATCCCAATAAAATAAGAGAAATCAGATCGAAAACGGAACGATTTAGGTGTTCTTTCTTCCCGCACGCTATTAGAGAATGGAACGGTAGAGAAAGGTTATGAAAGTGGTTAATGAACCCTCTGCCAGGCCCTTAAATGTGATTTGCAGAGTATCTATGTAGATGAAGATGTAGTTGTATTCAGCCTCTTGCCTCGACAGACTGTTAACCGGACATAGTGCTCATCTCTTGCTGATGTTAAAACCGTGAACGACCTTGGCCTTCCCTTGTTTTAACGGTGGCTGCTGTCTGAAATTGTGTCCAGTGTCTGGAAATTATAGTTTGAGGCACTCCAGTAGCTGCAGCCATTTCCCTCCTGTGTCATTCTCGCTTCCAACCATCCTATGGCTATCCATGCCGTAGCTTCGGGTATGTCACGTTGTTATTGCTTTTTACTATCTGCGCAGTACGCTATATGCAGCCAGCTGCTTGTGTAATTCGTTTGGTAGATTAAACACAAATCAACATCAACCCCTCTGAAGCAACTTTTTGTTATCACCACTATCTCTTTTGCTGTAATGTCATTGTCTCCACCACGTAGAACCGACAGAAAGACGTCGAACAATTGTAGTTCATTCTGACGAACCTATATATCTCAACTGATCAGCTAATTATTTTGACCAGTGCATAAACACTACCTTCTACGCGACTCGGCCGCACGAGAGTAGCCGAGCGGTCTGGGGCGTCACATTATCGCGCGGCTTCCCGCGTCGGAGATTCGAATCCCCTCTCGGGCATCGATGTGTGTGGTTGTCGTCAGGTTAGTTTAACTTAGGTTAAGTAGGTTGTATGTCTACGGACTTATGACCATATGACGAAAGTAGTTTGGTTCCATAGAATTACAAACATTTGAACAGTTTAATTACTTTTTTTTTTTTCCTACGCGACTCGGCAGTCGCTACACACATGGCTTGTGCCCACACAGATAGAGAAGGTTTCATTAACAATACTCCTTTCTTCCCTTTATTCTGGCAGTACCTCTCACAAAGATTGCAGTTTTCAGTATTGCACTTACGGAAAAATTGACTAATATCTTTCAAGAGTTCATTGATAACGTCATACTGTCCACACCATGCAGGTGTGAAACTTTACTGGCCGTGCTAGGGTATCACACATCGTATTAGAGCACAAAGAGAATGACGTTTTGACTATTACGGTAGCCCCGCTCTAAGTAAACGCAATGTAAACCTCAAATAAATATTCGAGACACAAAAACATCGTACTCTATCACACACAACTCACAGTTTTAACGAACATCCGAATTAAGTACATTACCCTAAGAATATTGTGTTTTGATTCGCACCAGATCCCCTAATTGCTTTAAGCAATGTTCATCCTCCATTGTTACAAAAAATGTTCAAATGTCTGTTAAGGTTATGGGACGTAATTGCGGGGTCATCAGTCCCTAAACTTAAAAACAACATACAAACTAACTTATACTAAAGACAGCACGAACATGCATGCCCAAGGGAGGATTCGAACCCCCGACGGGAACGTCTCGGGCATCGTAGCATAGCGCCTCAATGCGCTCGGCCACTCCGCCGCGGCTCGTTGTTACAATATGGCAATATGGAGAAGCAGCATTTACGAGTACAGCCTCTTTGCATCACTGCCGAAGTACGTAGCAGTGATTGTAAATTAGCAGTGGCGCCGACGCTCTCAACATTCACTCCATCACCTGTCTGATTTCCATTGGGCTGTATTTTCAATAATGTGTCCTTTCTAGAACGGGAAGCAAGTCGTGTTGCCGTGTGCAGAGCTTATATTTTCCAAAACCAGCATAATCCTGAAGAAAAACGTCATCTACAGTGAGTTCTGCCAACCCAGCAAACTCACAACGCTTCGCGGAACGGTGAAGAATGATCTGCCGTTTACAAATGTTCAAATGTTTGTAAATCTATCGGACCAAACTGCGTGGTCATCAGTCCGTAGCTTACAAACTACTTAAACCTAGGTAAACTAACCTAAAGACAACACACACACCCACGCCCCAGGGAGGACTCGAACCTCCGACGGCGAGTAACAGCGCGCTCCGCAGCGAGGCGCCTGAGACGCTCGGCTACTCCACCGCAGCTGCCGTATACAAAACTTGATATTTACCACTTGCTTTGTGAATGAGGTAACTCTTCCAGCAGCGAAATCACCACAATGGTTAGCAGTGACGCAGAATTAGCTGCGGTTCGTGAAACTGTCCGATCGTGGCGGCTCTCCTGCCGGACACTCTGAGGGATGAAGTTGCCCTGACACGCCCCCGAATCAGGCGCTGCCCCTTTATACATTGCTTTTTATTCCGAGAGCGGATCCCGCGTTTTGTGATTCGTGTGGTGTGCAAATCACAGTACGCCACATCTGAATCGATTGTATTTTTTACTTTTCTGAGGGGATGGGAGAGAATCTTCGGAGAGGTTCTGCTCTCTGTTTTAGCTGATGATGAGGCGAGCGTAGTCATCGTTTTACAACTTTGTGATTTGTCTGAATTCTGGCCTAAACTTTTAGGCTAGAGGTTTTGGTACAGCAGACCCATCCGCTTTTATCCCTGTGAGTAGTCACTCGAGATCAAACGCTACGTTCATACATGACAAATCTCCAGATTTAGGCGAGAGTCTCTCGATTTTTCACTTTTTCTCCCGCCTACCGATGTTTCCAGTATTTCTCCCGAGTTTTAGCTTTTACCGTGAAACCTAAGATTCTGTTAAAAATGCATTTTTATCGTCTATGGTCGAAAATCCTTGAACACTTGTCAGTTTAATTGATATACATATTTTGCTCATTTCGCGTGAGTGGATTGGTACGTGTGTGTTATAAGCTAATTGAACTTTGTGTAAACAGCTATTTCATATGCTCGTGTTATTTGGATTCGGTGGTGTGTTTTCAGTATGGCAAAAAATATAGGCCTAACTGTCTTGAAGCAGTGTTCCGGACAATTTCAGTGCATTATCGAACCATGGAAAGGTAGGTTATTTAAAGTTTGTTCTGCTTCTCTATGCGGTATTTCCAGATCACATGGTGGTAAAGACAAGTATCATTTAGACTATTAAATTTCGCTGGAAAATAGAGAGTTGCCTGACTACCATTCCAGATTGACGATTATTTCCTCGACGGATACTATTTTCTGCATAGAACAACGAATAGTAAAGAGAAGCTGAAAGATTTTCAGAAATTACATTATTTCGAGACGAGGAAAATTTTGAAGTATGTGTTCAGCCTTGGCTTTCTATGACCAGATGTTTATTTCGGTTATTGGAACAATGGAAGCGTTGGACCAGCTGACAATTCCTTCAATAATGACAGAGCCTGAAAGATATGAAAGTCTGATACCTCTTTTGTCGGCGAATGAGCCTCTACAATGATTGTATTACATATACTCAAAACTGTACGATACATCTATATGTGTGGGTTTAGTGAATCAAATTGTGGCTCACTGATAGTGAAGTCATAGGATATCGTCCATGTTTTTTGCGGGTTTTTTTAACTGCAGTATTTTACACTTGCGAATAGTTGAAGCAAGTTGTCGAAAATGAAGTTTGGGGTTTCACGTTCATGGTCAGCGTGGTCATTAAAGACGGAGCTCGAAGTCTTATTTTTTATGGTGGGGAACGAAATACAGAAGGCTGTGCTCTTTGAAACGAACCGTCTCGGCATTTGCCTCGAGCGATTTGGGGAAACCGCGGAAAACGCAAACATGGACAGCCGAAGGCTTTTCAGCGACGCGCTTCCGAATGCGAGGCGAGTCTGTTGACCACTGGACCAGCCCGCTCTGTAGTCAGTCTCTGCAGCAGTGTGAAGTCTTACCCAGATCTGTCTGAATATCTGCGCAACTTATTCACATCATATCGCACATTAACACAGTCTGCAAGATCAGTAATATACAACATGGACAGCAAGTGTCCAGATACACTTACTTGGAGACATTTGAGGTTATATGTACATCTAACGATGACTCTCAGTTTCCCAAGTCCGACTAGATGAACACTAGACTGGTACCCAAGTCCGACATCTGTTATATCCTTCGCAAACATCTAGTGGAAGTTAGTACGCTTTCACATGGACAACACTGCACACACAATTGGGGCGCATAGGTTCCGTCCCGACCTGTATCGAGGTGCCAACAAGAAGGGCATCCGTCCGGCCCTTAAATTAACCTCGCTAAATTCGTTATTAACCATGCCGATTACTCGTCCATTCTGGACAAGTGCAAAACAAAAAGAAGTGGTAATGTAACAATGCTTTTGGGGAGCCCAGAAATTTGGATCTACCCGTCTGGATTCATCCGCGGTGATCAGGATGTTAAGTGATGAAATCTCGAGTTCGGTTTCGCAAATCCGACGTTTTGCAGTCCGTGCCGGTTAGCATGAAAATCTTGGAGTTAGAGATACTGAATTTATTATTATTTCTTGTAGAAGTGTGCGAAAATGTCTTCGTCCAAGTAATTATTAAAGGTATTTACGATAAATTTGTCATTAAAAGAAAGGCTAACTGAAACACAAATTCGGTACAGGTTCAGATATGAATTTGCGCGAGCCCTAAGGTCGTTTTTCCTGATTTTCAGCGATATCTCGCCGACTGCGTCGCGATTTGCTTTACGATCCTATTTATAGTGGTGTAAGAGTGAAACGTCATCTGGAAATCGAACATTTTGCAGTGTAACTCAGCATGTCTCCATTTGATTTGCTATCGACATTTTAAGTTCTGCACTTCCATAAACTTCCATCCTGCAAAGCTTATTATCATCCCTCCGCTGTTCAAATAATTGTCGGTTATAAATTAATAAGCGAAAAAAATTGGATATAAATTAAGATATAAACAGGTCCATTTATAGCTCCACTATTCCTTTTGTTGATATAAAAGACATCCTTTAAGATAAACTGTTCCATGTTTGAAGAAAACGAGATGATTTGAACAACAGACAGGTTATCGAAAATCATAGAGAAGGCGTTAACGCCTCAGGAACAAATACGTTGTTCGTTCCGTTTTTGTCTTGCATGTTGGTATTCGGTTGCTATTGGTTTGATATTTTCATTTCCTATCTGATTGTCACCCATCTGCACAACTCAAGCAGAAGAATAAGGTTCAAATGCCTCGATGTCTCCACATTCAACACCTACGGGGATAATGCCATCGGACACAGCACGTCGTGTAAATGGTTTTTTCGCTTTAAGGATAATCGTTCTTTTCTTAATGAGCTTAGTGATACATAAGGTTCAGAGATATCTGCGGCGTTTGAGAAGATCATACATCGTTTACGTTCAACGTAACTCTGTTGAGTTTGTTAATTAGAAAAATGGTACGAACTTAAGCAAGAACTAATATGTCACAAAAATATTTTACAGCTACTAAAGAATATATAACAACTATCAATATGTGTTGAAATTGGTATTACTTACGCGTTAGAAATTCTTGAAAAATAAACTGCCGTTGCGACGCTCTCTTCGTTACAGACGCCGCTGTCCTTCGGGATTGGAAACTTTGCCTACACCATTCCTATCTGTCTAGTATCGACCTAGTATCTGTCTGGTAGTTCAATATTTTCGTGTTTTCTTGTTAGCTATACCCTACGCCACTGAGAATAAATGTAAGTAACAATAATATTTACCTATGCTACAAGTTTTCAATCTCCACTACACCCAACATAGCGAAAACAGGAGGGATAGTCCTTAAGGTTTCATTATCACCTCTCGAAAACTGAGTTGCGAGCATGAAATTTGATCTAGGTGCCCGTCTCAAAGTATTCACCCATCAACGATGCACGTTTTTCCCCAAAGCTGGGCCGGGCGCGGTGGCCGAGGTGACTAAGGCGCTCCAGTCACGGTCAGCACGGCCACTACGGTCGGGGGTTCGAATCCCCCCTCGGGCATGTATATTTGTGCCGTCCTAGTTTGTAAGTAGTTCATAAGTAGTTTGTAAGTTTAGAGACTGATGACCCCGTAGTTAAGTCCCATAAACTTAACAAACAACAACAACAACCCAAAGCTGGGTGAATTATCGGAGACATTGGCTGCACAGGAAACGATCTAACTCGTTAGCATTCTGGAAAAGCCTGCAATGTGAAAGAGCTTAATATGCAAAAAGACAAATAATGTACGGGGTTCCATGACATGAGAATACAGCTGGGTGAGGCAAAATTTGACAGCGTAAAGAATTAGTGAGAGCTGGAGACAAACCGTGCGGCAAAACTAACCCCTCACACACCATGTCGTGACATTTGCTCTTCGCACTCTACTGCAACCTCAACTAGATGTTTCGCTGGTATTTTCCTCTTACGTTTTGCCCTTTTAGATTAGGGTATAAAGACACTGCATTACACGATGGCAGCCCCGAAAATCTGTCAGGATGACTGATCTAGGAGGTGGCGACTGAACATGAGGACCGCACAGACCGCGCCCTTGATCTCACGACTGCCTTCCTCTCGCGTTCGTTCCTGAAATTTTATATTTCATTTTATACTTCTCTATGGGGAATTGTATCTACGTTTTATAGATCTCGAAAAGGCTTATGACCGTGCTTCTGAGAGAAACAGTTGACAGTTCTACAAGATTATGGAATAGGAGGCGAACTACTGCAGGCAATTTAAAAGTCTTCACACAGACTGTCAGGCAGCAGTTAGAGTAGACGGCAAGTTAAGTTCATGGTTCAGGGTAGCTTCAGGGGTAAGACAAGGCTGTAACCTGTCACCACTGTTGTTCATACTATTCATGGATCACATGTGTGATGAACACGGTAGTTTAGTCCCTTTAAAAACTTAACCAACCAATCATACGTCTAAAACAGTAGACTGGTAGGAAGGGATTAAAATAGGTGAAAACAAAGTAAGCAGTATCGCATATGCAGCTGACTTAGTTGTGATGTCAAATTCGATTGAAATGTATCAGCATCTCCAAAACAAAAGTAATGTCTGTGGAAAAGAGATTTAAACAGACTGAATGCCGAATAGGAGGAACGAAGTTAGAAGAGGTAGACAGTTTCAAGAACCTAGGATGTATTTTCTCACAGGATGGCAACATATTGAAAGAACTGGAATCAAGGTGTAGCAAAGCTAATGCAGTGAGTGCTCAGGTAAGATCTACTCTGTTCTGCAAGAAGGAAGTCAGTACCAAGAATAAGTTAGCACTACTCCGCTCTATTTTCCGACCAACTTTGTTGCATGGGAGTGAAAGCTGGTTGGATACAGGCTAATGTTATTAATAAGGTTGAGGTTACAGATATGAAAGTAGCAAGAATGACTGCAGGTACTAATAGATTGGAACAATGGGAGTAAGGTGTCCATAATGAGTAAATCAAAGAAAAACTGTGGATGAACACAATAGATGAGGCAGTTAGAGCGAACAGGCTGAGATGGTGGGGTCATGTTACACGTATGGGAGAAGCAAGGTCACCTAAGTTAATCATGGACTCGGCAGTGGAGGGTAACAGGAGTCGAGGCAGACAAAGAGAAAATACTTGGATTTAGTGAAGAATGATTTTGAACTAAAAGGCTTAACATCAGACGAGGTATCATTGTCAGCATTGAATAAGGGATCTTGGAGGAATTTTATTAGGGGTGACTATGCTCCAAACTGAACACCGAAAGGCATAATCAGTCTTTAATGATGATGATGATAACAATTCCTCCCAAAAATCTGTGGGTGGTTGCTTGTAGAACTTAGTTCTTTTGAACTGTGTCGGTGTAGTTGGCACTGGCTTAGGGACATCGCAGTTTGTAATAATACCGTAAATAGAAATCAGTACACCTTGTTATTGTTGAAACAGTGCGCATGGAGTACATTAAATGATTACATTTACACATTAATAGATCAGACGATACTGAGGCACTATTCCCTATACAAGTTGAATGATAATAATAATTTTGTGTGGCTCATTGGCCTGATGCAAGTTTTTCAATTGGACGCCACTTCGGCGACTTGCGTGTCCCTAGCCTACCCCAGTTATCAAACTGGGAAAAGGGGACCTGCAGCTTAACGTGGAATCCGAACCACCTGTCGTTCCTGGCGACTCCTCAAATCGTTGAGAGGTTACGGATGGGTTAAAATGGAGACTGAAAAAAATGTTATGTTCGAGCAGGTTTCGAACCCGCGACCCTTCGGTTTTCAATCGAGCGCTTTACACAAGCCCAGCGGGCCCGAAAGTCATGTTGAAACACTCATATTAGCGTAGCCTCCACGGGAAGCAATGCAGGCACATTGCATCATTCAGAAGGCGAATACACATTACTCCACGCTTGCTCGGGAGGCAGTTCTGCCAGAGTTGTGGAATGACGAGTGACGTGTGTCAACAGTCGTCCCGTCACATCCCACAACTGCAGAAAAGTCCAAAGGTCTTGCTGTCCAGGATAGTTACTGCATGTCTTGCAGAGCACGTTTGAGTTTCACGCGCAGTGTATGGGTGAGCATTATCCTGTTGGAAGAAAACATCACTTTGCTGTTGCAAAAATGGCGAGAGGACGGTTCTTACAACCTTCAGCAAGTGCCGAGCGCTTTCCCTCCACAAACGCCAAACGTGAACGAGGTTTTTCTTTGTGGTTTTATGGCCCAAAACTACTGAGGTCATAAGCGCCCAAGTCAACTTTGTAAAATGAATAGGTAAAAAGAAGGCAATACCTACGTAGATTTCTATTTGCTGTAGGAACATAACTGGATTCTCTAGCTGGGGAATGTTAAATCTCATTCGCTATATTGTTACTGCGGCTAAAAAGTAAAACGCGATCTGCAGACGGCGGATCATTTGCGAAGATATCAACCAACTAGAAAGGGAAACACAGGATGAAGCGAAGACAATTAAAAAATGGGCATTCAACCAGAACGTGGCGTACAGTCAATTGTTGAGAACGGTGACCACAAATAAGATCAGGGTCGACACTTAGTAAGTGGCGGTGGCTGAAACGACAGTGTGCTATACGTAACTGGGCGAGAATGACCTCTTTGGGACGAAGGGGCCGTGAGGAGGTCAACCAAACAGTTGGAAGAGTTTTAATGTCTCGAAGTTTGTTCCCTTAAAGGGACACTACGGTCAGGGGTTTGAATCCCCCCTCGGGCATGGATATTTGTTCCGTCCTTAGTATTAGTTAGTTCATAAATAGCTTGTAAGTTTAGGGACTGACGACCCCTTAGTTAAGTCACATAAGCTATACAAACATTTGAACATTTGAACCTTAAAGGGAAGACGGAAAGGAACGCCAGAGCGATATCACTTGCCCAGAGACGCTGATGCGAATATCATCCGAGGAGACTGAATAGGTAGCAAACCGAGAGGGTGGGCTGCATCATTTGCAGGACAAATCGCCATCTCAGTCCCCGACACACCGACGTGGCCAGGAACGCACACATGAACTCCACATTGGTTGCACTGTCAATGAGGGAGTGAAGGCACGCCTGGGTTGTTTGTACCACGGCGTGTACTGCATACAGCAGGCAAAGGCTCTGGAGAGCACTCAGAGAATCCGAGCACACAACGCTATTAGAGAGCTCGTGTCGCCTGGGACCTTTGCCTGGGACCTTTGCCTTTCGCGGGCAAGCGCTCCACCGACTGAGCTATCCCGACATGACTCACGATGCCGTCTCACAACTCTACTTCCGCCAGTATCTCGCCTCCTACTTTCCAGAAGTTCTCCTGCGAAACTTGCAAGACTAGCACTCCTGGAAGAAAGGATATGGTGGAGACATGGCTTAGCAACAGCCTAAGGGATGTTTCATATCAGCGCACACTCCGCTGCAGAGTGAAAGTTTCATTCTGGAAACATCCCTTAGGCTGTGGCTAAGCCATGTCTCCACCATATCCTTTCTTCCAGGAGTGCTAGTCTTGCAAGTTTCGCAGGAGAACTTGGAGAAGTTTGGAAAGTAGGAGGCGAGGTACTGACGGAAGTACACTTGTGAGGCGGCATTGTGAGTCGTGTCGGGATAGCTCAGTCGGTAGAGCGCTTGCCCGCGAAAGGCAAAGGTCCCAGGTTCGAGTCCCGGTTCCGGCACACAATTTTAATCTGCCAGGAAGTTTCATATCAGCGCACACTCCGCTGCAGGGTGAAAGTTTCATTCAGGCTCTGTTTTGTTCATTTCCGGAAAGGTGCGAGCTTGGATGGGTTTTAGGGGCGGGCGGAGACTCAGGAAAAAAAAAATGCTCCAACTCGCCACTCGAAAGGCCACAGTTCGCTCCTTTCAAACTCGCTTAGTTGGCTGTAGGAAGCACGAGTGCGTGTCCGTGGTAGGACGCCTGTTGGCTTCACACGTTGACGTCACACTGAGCCTTAAGGCCGTAAACGTTCCCTATTAAAAGGGCATAGACATGTCACTCTGCTACCTGTTGGCGAACGACGTTGAAACCATTATACAGGTGGCATCTGTCATCATCGGATCAAAATCGACGTCATTTTCACTGGTGGTTTTGTTTCCCAGCAATGTAAAAGTAATAGTTAAATGTAAACTTTCACGGCCTGAAATGTCCATATTGTTAAAATTTTCCGGGCTATTATGCCATGGGATTGTGAATTTGTTAGTGAAAACCAACGTTTCGTCCCCCTCTGCGGAGAACATTCTCAAGGGGGATCGTGGCTCTTTTTAAGGGGACCTGGACGTGAAAAGGACTGCGAAATCGCAAAGAAAAAAATTGCCTCTGTCTGAAAGACAAATTACTCCCGTTTCCAAAAATATATGGTTTATTTACTTTTAAATAGTTATTATAATCTTAAAACGCTCTTTGAACAAATGTCTGTACACCGACCACGCTAATGCTTCAGCAAGGAATATCACCATAAATATTCCATGCCTGCCACAGTCATGGAAACAACAAAGCCAATATACAGGGACCTTGCAGGTCTTAACTACTTAGCAAATCTCTACATGGCCTACACAAAATCGTAATGAGAGTTTCAACATCAGCTTGTGGTAACGAGTACCGGAAACAGTGTTTGTCGGATGCACAGTTCTCAAAATACGTGTGATGGATGCTGTTATCTGTGTCAATGATAGTGTAATAAGCAGGAGAAAAGTAACGGACAAATTGGGCATCCAACCGGGAAATAATATGTTCATATGTTTGTTAAGCTTATGGGACTTAACTACGGGGTTATCAGTCCCTAAACTTACAAACTACTTATCAACTAGCTTATCCTAAGGACGGCACAAATATCCATGCCCGAGGGGGGATTCGAACCCCCGACCGTAGTGGCCGTGCAGACCGTGACTGAAGCGCCTCAGTCCCCTCGGCCACCGCGGCCGGCGAAATAATATGATAGTTGCTCTGACTGCCATAGATCGTCAGCAACTAGTTGAAGCTGAAAGGGCTGCGGAAGACACCAATAGAGAGACCAGAGTATGGAAAAGACTCCTGATAACATCTGCAGAGGATAAAGAAGCAGCTGGCCAGCAAGATTATGCCACTGGAATGTTCTGAAAGAGGCACACGGTGAACAAAAACTCTGTGAAGATTCTTTTCTCATTTTCTCGAAACTACATTTTCATAATGGCTTTAGTTATGTTCACCAAATTTCTCACAATTGAAGAATGGAAGAATATCTTTGTATTATGCCTAATACATTGCAAAAATCTATTTTTGTCATTCGGTATATAGTTTTAACGGTAATTTTTAGACAAAATAGTAATGAAGTGTAATAAGGGTTATTCTACTTCCTCAGATATACTCCAAATTACAAAACAAGATGCATAATGTGTTCCGACGAATGTTGACAGTAGCCTACCACAGTTTAAATGCTATTAGACTGACGATGCACCAGAAAATGGTTCCAGAACGCGAACGTGTATTATGAAAGCATGTATTAGGCAAAATATTGTAATTCTTAAACTATAACAGGTATTTCAATAAATTTACTATTACAGTCTGAATTGGTGTTATTCAGTGTTGTTACAAAATCGCAACATTCTCCGCATTGTAGATCAAGAGTAATGTGTACCGAAAGCAAGGTATGAAAATGCAACCCGTTCACGTGCAGGTCCCTTTAACGTCTAATACACACCCTGGCTCGTTACTGACTGCAGCCAAATTCCGTTTACGAGGGCTCGCGCGCAGAGGTGTGACGTCAGATGTTTTGGAAGGGCGCGCGCAATTCACCGTGGCAATTGCCGGTGTCCGTTCTAATATGTTTGTAAATCTATCGGACCAAACTGCGTGGTCATCAGTCCGTAGCTTACAAACTACTTAAACTAAGATAAACTAACCTAAGGACAACACACACACCCATGCTGATAAGTTCCATAAGCCTTACAAACATTTGAACATTTTATTGAATTTATTGGAATGTTTTGCAATTTCTATAGCCTCTCTGTGCAGTCTTTCCTGATATCCGTTTGTGGCTGCCCAAATCTGAATGTTATCAAATTGGATAGGGTTGTAAAACACCCCAATATTTTCAGTAGGATAGATGAGGGCGTGAAACTGAATGAAATCTGGATTTCCGTGTTGAAGAATAAACTTCACAGTCTTTCACCATGGGATAATATTGCCGCGAGAGAGAACACCGACTGCCAGCGTGGCGCAGTGGATAGCGTCACGGACTGCGGTGCTGAAAGTCGCCAGTTCAATCCCGCCCACCGGCAACAAATTTATTTCTTTGTAATTAACCATTCCAGAATGTTCTACATCTTTCTTATGTTCACTTGTAAATTCTACTTGTTTCTTATATTAACCGTTCTTCTAATTTCTGGCAAATTCTGTCTGTGTATAAATAGCAGAGCACTCTGCCTGAGAGGCAGTCAGTGCTGCGTGTATGTTGAGTTCGTAATAAACGTGCTTTGAGTATAAGTACTGTGTTCAGTTGCCTTCGAAGTCAAGCCTGCTCCCATTTCAACGCGACATTGTTTGGTAGAGGCGCTGGGTACCCTGTGCAACTGCTGCATCACCGTGGCTCCGATTAGGCAACGTAGAAGCCGTCGCTTACACGGACTAGAACCGGAATACAAGGGATATACCGAGTACATCCATCCGAAAGTCCGTATCATCAGAAGAACCATGGACACGAAATCAACCGTAGGCCAGCTGCACATCAGACACCCGTCGGTGTTCTCTGGAGACGCTGGACAAAATCCCAATAAATGGTTAAAAGGATTCGACCGAGTCGCCAAGTACAACAGGTGGGATCATACAATGTGCTTGGCCAACGTTTATTTCTACCTGGACGGAACAGCCCAGCAATGGTTCGAGAACAACGAAGACAAACTGAATGACTGGGAAACGTTCCAGGCGGAACTTAAGAAGACGTTTGGAGACCAACAGCGACAAATCCGCTCGGCGGAAGAACAACTGAAGAACCGGGCCCAACGGCATGGTGAGCCAACACAGTCTTACATACAGAATGTTTTGGCTCTGTGTAACACTGTCAATCCGAACATGACTGAGGCCGACAAAA
Organism: Locusta migratoria; assembly: GCA_026315105.1. Lineage (NCBI taxonomy): Eukaryota > Metazoa > Arthropoda > Insecta > Orthoptera > Acrididae > Locusta > Locusta migratoria. The sequence goes on along the minus strand of CM048751.1, from coordinate 161,351,512 downwards.
TTACGCACCTGATGAAGGGTATAGCAGAAGACATGTACCAATCAATCCCTTCTGATAAAAGACGTCGCTACGACAGAAGAGTTCATCAAGTGGTGCCAGCGTATTGAAGAGATGCAACAACGGAGAGTTGGACGTAAGAAGTATGACTGACTCCCCAATGTAGTCCCTATGGCCGTTGTGGAAGACCAGCATGACTTCGCTCCTCTCATACGACGAATTGTGAGAGAAGAACTACAACAGTGCATGGCAGCCAGGACTATTAGACCGAGCGAACATTAGATTATGGCCATCGATGTAAGCCATGTAAGTCAAGAGGGAGCCGACGCCGCCGAGAAAGAGATATTTCAGACATTAGCTCCTGTCTGCCCCGCCAATCGCACCCGACGTGAAGAGTAGCTTCGCCCTGCCATGACATACGTTGCAGCCGCCAAACGGCAGCCTATGAACCGGCCGACGCGGCCACAACCAACTCCCCCAGCAACAATCACGCCCCGCAGAAGAACAGACGTCTGGAGGAAAGAAGACAACACACCACTGTGTTTCCACTGTGGGCGCCCTGGACATGTCGTACGCTACTGGAAAGAGAGAAGGCGAGTATTTGACGATTATTTTGCCGCAAGACGTCAGCCATCAGAGCAGTTCTATCCCAGGCAATCACCTGCCGATGAGTTCATTCGACCTATGGGAAGAAGCCCATCGCCGTACCCTAAACGGGGTCGCTCTCCGACGCGCCACAGCCGTTCACCGTAGCCGCGCCCAGGAAAACTAAGCGAGGCGACCATCTACGGAGGTGAGGCCGCAGCGGTCGTATAGAGTGTCGCCAGCTGAAATATGGATAATTCGGGAGGAAGTGGAGAAGATGTTGCGAGATGACATTATTCAACCTTCGGATAGTCCTTGGTCGTCTCCGTTGGTCCTCGTCAAGAAGAAGGTTGGTACGTAGCGATTCTGTGTCGACTATCGGCGGCTGAACAGAATCACGAAGAAAGATGTCTACCCATTGCCGCGCATTGACGACACCTTAGACTGCTTGAAAGGAGCTACATACTTCTCAACTATGGACATGCAGACAGGTTACTGGCAAATCGAGGTTGACGAAGCTGACTGGGAGAAGACGGCTTTTATTACACCTGACGGTCTCTATGAATTTAAAATAAAGCCATTTGGGTTATGTAATGATCCAGCCACAGTCGAACGCATGATGGACAACTTGCTTCCACACCTTAAGTGGACGATGTGTCTCTGCTATTTAGATGACATTGTCGTTTTCTCGAAAACATTTGAAGAACATCTGAGTCGCCTGTCAACTGTGTTGAAGTGTGTTCAGACTGCAGGTCTCCGCCTCAATCCAAAGAAGTGCCTCTTCGTCGCCAAAGAGATAAAAATCGTGGGGCACCTAGTCAACGGAGATGGTGTCCGTCCTGATCCAGATAAAGTAAGGGCAGTCACAGAATTTCCAACTCCTCAGCACAGTCGTGACGTGAGAAGTTTTCTCGGGCTGTGCTCATACTACCGACGTTTCATAAAAGGATTTTGTAACAAGGCACGTCCATTACAAGAACTTCTGCAGTGAGACGCCAAGTTTTACTGGGATGAGACAAAAGAAAGAGCTTTCCAGGCACTTAAGGAGGCTCAAACTTCCGCACCAGTGCTAGCCTTGTACGACAAGAATGCAGAAACGGAACTTCACACAGACGCCAGTGGTTATGGGATTGGTGCAGTGCTTGTACAAGTTCAGGAAGGTGCTGAAAAAGTGATAGCCTATGCGTCAAGAGTAGTACTCTCAAAGTCCGAGATAAACTACTCTACAACTGAAAAAGAATGTCTCGCAGTTATCTGGGCTATCAACAAGTTCCGGCCGTATTTATTCGGCAAACCATTCACCGTCGTGACAGACCACCATTCTTTGTGTTGGTTGACTAGCTTGACGGATCCATCAGGTCGACTAGCAAGATGGGCACTAAGACTCCAAGAGTACGATGTCACAGTGGTATTCAAGAACGGGTGCAAACACAAGGATGCCGACTGCCTTTCGAGGAATCCGTTAGTGGAATACAATAGCATTAATGAATTTTCAGCCCTCGCTGAATTAGATGACGTTACAGTTGAACAGAGGGTATATCCAGCACTATTAAAAACGATAGAAGTCTTGGAGAAAGGAGAACCGACCAATGGAGAGTTCCAAATTATAAACGGAACATTGTATAAGAGCAACTACGATCCGCTGGGCCCCAAATGGCTACTGTTTGTTCTAGCTCATCTCCAGCCAGTCATTCTCAAATATTTTCACAATGCTCCTACATCCGGTCATCTGGGATTCGTGAAGACCCTAGACAGAATCAGACGCAGGTATTACTGGAAAGGTCTCTACCGATCTGTCAAGCACTATGTGAGTCACTGTAAAGAGTGCCAGCGACGGAAGCATGTGCCACAATTACCTCCAGGGCATCTCGTACCTATTCCGCCGGCCGCAGCTCCATTCCACCGAGTTGGGATCGACCTTTTATGGAGGTTCCAGAAGTCGACAACTGGTAACCGTTGGATAATAGTCTGCACTGACTACCTCACACGCTACACTATCACCAAACCTGTGCCGACTGCAGAAGCTCCAGAGATCGCAAAATTCCTTGTAGAAGACATTATTTTGAAGCATGGAGCACCACGTGTCATGATATCTGATCGTGGAAAAGTATTCCAGTCAAAACTAGTATCAGAGGTAATGTCAAGGTGCGACATTGTCCACAGAATGACAACTGCATACCATCCTCAGACAAATGGACTTACGGAACGTTTTAACAAGACGTTAGCCGACATGCTGTCGATGTACGTCGATGTTGAGCAGAAGGATTGGGATACAATTCTACCAGTCGTGACATTTGCTTACAATACCGCAAGACAAGACACCACAGGCTTCACTCCGTTTTTCCTGCTCCATGGTCGTGAAGCTGAGACGACAATGAATACGCTGTAGCCGTTCCAACCGGCCGACACTCAGGATGACTATATTAAACAGCTCATGACCAGGGTCGAAGAAGCAAGACAGCTGGCTCGCATACGGACACTGGACAGCCAGGAGAAGGACCGTCAGCAGTATAACGACAAGCACCGACCTATTGTGTACAGCCCAGGAGATCTGATATGGATGTTTACCCCTGTACGGAAGGTTGGACTCTCAGAAAAATTATTGAAACGATACTTTGGTCCGTATCGTGTCATACGCCGGCTGTCAGACGTCACTTACGAAGTTGAGGATAATGAGCCGTCGTCGAAACGTCAAAAAGAAGAGACATTGTTCACGTCCTGCGCATGAAGCCTTACTACGATCCTGAAGAGCAGGTAGACGACCATGGCTTCTTGTTCAAGGCTCTAAGGTCGGTAATGTTCCTGATGAAGAAACGACAGGAACGTCTGTCGTCGATAATCGTGGAGAAGGGAAGGATTCTCTTGAACTGTCATACAGAGGACCCATGACACGGTCAAGATGCAGGACATTGCAGCTGGCTCCACAGGGATCATAACAGCGGGTCGCTGTTTCTCCAGGAGAGGGAGCAATGCCGCGAGAGACGACGAACACCGACTGCCGGCGTGACGCAGGGGATAGCGTCACGGATTGCGGTGCTGTAGGTCGCCGGTTCAAACCCGCCCACCGGCAACAAATTTATTTCTTTGTAATTAACAATTCCAAAGTGTTCTACATCTTTCTTAAGTTCACTTGTAAATTCTACATGTTTCTTATGTCAACCGTTCTTCTAATTTCTGGTAAATTCTGCTTGTGTATAAATAGCAGAGCACTCTGCCTGAGAGGCAGTCAGTGCTGCGTGTATGTTGAGTTCGTAATAAACGTGCTTTGAGTATAAGTGCTGTGTTCAGTTGCCTTCGAAGTCAAGCCTGCTCCCATTTCAACGCGACATTGTCAACAACGGACAACAGCAGTCGGCAACGGCGAATTACGCGCGCCTATCCAAAACGTCTGACGTCGCACCTCTGCGCGCTAGCACGCGATAACAGAATTCGGCTGCAGTGAGTAACGAGCCAGGTATCGTATGTACAAAAGTCCACTATCTCCCTTGAGAATGTCCTCCGCAGATGGGGACGAAACCTTGGGTTTTAGGATGGAAGGGAGCTTAGGGTTTAACACCCCGTCGACAGCGTGGTCACTAGAGACAGTGCTTACTCTCGGATTTTCTGGGAAGGATGTGGGAGTAAATCGGCCGTGTCCCGTGTCCTTTGAAAGGAACCATCCCGGCATTTGCCTGGAGTGATTTAGGAAAATCACGGAAAACCTAACTCTGGATGGCCGGAAGTTGATTTGAACCACCATCCTCCAGAATGCGAGCATAGTGTCTTACCACAGCGCCACCTTGCTGGGTAGCCGGGTTTTAATAAATCCACAGACCACGGCATAATAGCCAGAAAAATTTTAACAATATAGTGTATGAGTAGAGATCTTAAGCTAAGGTTACAACGGCCAATATACATTGAATTTCGCTATTATAAAGAAACTAATAGTGGGTGGCAATTGTAATAGATGCGTTTGGCAACTCTGTTGTAGTATACGAAACCTGTTATAGTATACAAAGAATGCGCAACGCTAGAAAATTGTAGCGAAATACAGGAGACTCTGAATCGTATCGGCGATTGGTGCAGCGAGTGGAACTGTCCATCAATAAAATTAAATGTAAATACTGCGAATATATAGAAAGAGGGATCGTTTACTGTATGACCGCTCAATTCCAGATTTCGAATTACGAACAGAGGCCGTAATGAGTAACGCAGAAGTAGATATCATCGGAGTAGTGCAGCAACTAAAATCACTTAACAAGAACAAGTCTTCTGGTCCGGACTGTATATCCATTTGATTTCTATCTGATTATGCTAGACCGATAGCAACTTACATAACAGCCACATACAACCGCTCTCTCAAAGAAGGATCTGTACCAAAAGATTGAAAAGTTGCACAGATCACACCTATATTCAAGAAAGGCAGTAGGAGTAACCCAATAAACTACAGGCCTATTTCAGTGACGTCATTTTGCAGCAGGGTTTTGGAACATATCCTGTATTCAAATATTATGAATTATCTCGAACAGAATGATCTATTGACCCAAGGTCAACAAAGGTTTAGAAAATATAGTTCATGCGAAACACATCTAGCTCTTTACTCACACGAAGTGATGGGGCCTATCGACAAAGGTTCGCAAATCGATTCCGTATTTCTTGATTTCCAGAAGGCTTTTGACACCGTACCTCACAAACGGCTTTTAATCAAATTGCGTGGTTATGGTATATCACCCCAAATTTGCGACTGGATAGGAGATTCCCTGTCAGAGAGGACACAGTTTGTAGTAATTGATGGTAAGGCATAGACTAAAAGAGAGGTGACATCGGGCGTTCCACAGGGTAGTGATATTAGTCCTCTGTTGTTCGTTATTTACATAAACGATTTAGGGGCAAAAAAAGTAGCTCTCTTAGGTTGTTTGCAGATGGCGCCGTCATTTACCGACTAGTAAAATCACCTGAAGATCAAAACCAACTGCAGAACGATCTGAATAAGATCACTATGGTGTAAAAATTGGCAATTGACACTAAATAATGAAAAGTGTGAAGTCGTCTACATGAGTACGAAAAGAAATCCGTTAAACTTTGTTTACAAGATAAATCAATCAAAAGTGAAGGCCGTAAACTCCACAAAATACCTAGGAATTACTATTACTTCAGACTTAAACTGGAAAGAACACTTAGATAATGTCGTGGAAAAGGCGAACCAGAGACTGCGTTTTATTGGCAGAACCCTTAAAAGATGCAACAGAACTAGAAAAGAAACTGCATACACTACGCTTGTCCGTCCATTTTTGGAGTATTGCTGCCCAGTGTAGGGTCCTTATCAGGTGGGTTTGACGGAGGACATCGAAAGAGTCCAGAGAAAGGCAGCTCGTTTCGTATTGTCACGATACAGGGGAGACAGAGTTACGGAAATGATACAGGATCTGGGATGGGAATCATTACAATAACGGCGCTTATCGCTGCGGCGTGGGTTACTTAAGAAACTCCAATGGCCAACATTCTCCTCCGAATGCAAAAATATATTGTTGACTCCCACTTAAATAGGTAGAAATGACCAACAGAATAAAATACGAGAAATCAGAGCTCGAACGGAGAGACTCAGGTGTTCTTTCTTCCCGCGCGCTATTCCAGAATGGAATGGGAGATAAATACTATAAAGATGGTTCGATGAACCCTCTGCCAGGCACTTAAATGTGATTTGCAGAGTGTCCCATGCAGATGTAGATGTAGAATGCAGAGTGTCCCATGTAGATGTAGATGTAGAATGCAGAGCAATCAGTGGAAAATGCTCGGAGGGCTTACAGAACGATTTGATGTGGAACTACGACATGATTTGTAAGGCAGGTGCTAGACTGACAAGGACGTTATTTGGACATTGTATATTCAATATAAAGACACAGCAGTTAAAAAAAATAAAAAGAAAAAAAAAAAAACACCAAGGATGAATTTTATGATGGATAATCGCATTTTTCAGTGCTATAAATCGAAAGATCGTCTAATAAAGATGACCATTTCATACTTATATATATGGGGTCAAAAGTTAATGAAGTTCGAGTAATTAACATTTTTGTGTTTTAGTGCTGTAACTTAGGTACTCGTTAATATGACCGACTTCCCGAGGGCTGTCGCCGGTCTAGCGCTCTCTGTAATAAAAAACTGAGCGAAAAACTCAACGATCTACCCAGAACCAACACGAGAAAACGAGAAAACGAGAAAACTACCGCAAAAAAAAAAAAAAAAAAAAAAAAGGATCAACCAGAAGAAAGAATTGAAAAACAGGCTGTCCAGGCATGGTCTGTCAAACCGTGGATCCAAGTTCCAACCTCCATTATGGCAATTTTTTGTCAGATCGTTTTCGTTGTATTTGATACTATTCTCATATTTGTAATACCTTTTCTTGCCTGCTTCTGAAGTAGAGCTTTGGGAAATGTTATTAATATTCAATTAAGTGTATCATCTGTTTACAGGTGTTTTGTTCGTGGTATACAGTGCAAAAAAAAAAAAAGAAAAAAAAGAAATAAATAAAAGAAAATAAATTCTGAAGCGTATTATTACGTAATTCCAATTACTGGCCGTCTATTCGTCAGTGTTCTTACAGCTAGTAGGGTGAAACTAGTCATAAAAACAACCAAAACATACCGAGCGAGGTGGTCCAGTGGTAATTCACTGGACTCGTACTCGGGAGGACGGTGGTTCAAATCTTCCTCCGGCTATCCAGATTTAGGTTTTCTGTGGTTTCCCTAAATCGCTCCAGCCAAATGCCGAGATGGTCCCTTTCAAAGGGCACGGCCGATTTCCTTCCCCATCCTTACCTAAAACACCGAGCGTTAGCTCCGCCTCTACTGATCAAGCTGTCGACGGGACGTTAAACCCTAAACTTCCTCCTCCTTCCAACCAAACCAAAAATATTTCTTACATCTCGCACAACACAAGCTACAGCTTGAAAACACATAAACGTTCATTACTCGAACGTCACTAACTTTTGATCGCATATTTATTGGTAAAAAAAAATGTTCGTCTTCAGACGATCTTTCGAAGTATAGCATTGAAAATGCGATCTTCCATCATTAATTTTAACCTTGATTTATTCAAAAACTATTGCCCAGCAGAAAACCGAATCACGTGTCTCTTTACATTCAATACAGAACATAGAGCAAAATTCGATCGGAGTCGGTGACCCACATGCCCGACCCTCTCCTTGTGAGATTCATTGGAAGAATCCTCAGGAAGGGTAGAAGTAGCTTACATAACACTCGGGTTAGACCAATACATGAATATTGTCTGTCAGAGCGGGATGTGTGCTAGGCGGCAGATTGATATACAAAGTATCCTGCGACACACGCCGTGAGGTGTGCAACATATTCTTCATCATCAAAAAGCTGTTTAGTTTATTTATTTAACCGTGCAGTGATGCAGCTGCAAGGAGACAAAATATTATTCAGCTTTGTATTGCTGAGGTGATAACTGAAACTCTGACTACCCCTCGTGTCTTCGCTTAATCGGACTAGCACGAGCAGCATCAGCCTGTTCGTACATCTTCATCTCCAAACGCTATGCACTGTTGTTCACAGAGGCTGTAACCACACAGATCCGGATTAACAAACTCGCACAGACCCTGTCTTTAATCCTGTTCTTAGACTATTCGAGGATCAGTGCTTTCTTTATTGATATCGACGTCTCCAAGGCAGCTTTCTGAAGCCGCCACAAGAGTTGGTGTCAGCTGTGCTTAGGAGAGAGGGAGAGACAGAGAATGTGTAGCGGTACTCACATTACGTAGCTCTGACTTCGGTAGAACAGCGACGGAGTCCGTGCAGGCGCCGTGGAAGGAAGACGAGAATGGCCAGCGCTCGTACTCCAGCAACGACTCCGGTTTGTCACCACTGTAAGTCACAATGCGCGACATATGTTACCACACACAATGGATAGATAGAGACAGTAAGTACTCTCATGTTCAGTAAAAAAAGCAAGAAAGACACCTTGAGGGATTAGGGATACAAACATGATATACACATGACATATTCATTACTGCGTTCTAATTAAATGATGAGCATTTCAGTCAGCTCGGTCCAGTTTGTGTCCTGCCATGTACCAGGTACAGGTTCCGCCATGGGCCACTGGACCACGACTGTTCAAAATGTTCAAATGTTTGTATAGCTTATGGGACTTAACTAAGGGGTCATCAGTCCCTAAACTTACAAACTACTTATGAACTAGCAAATACTAAGGACGGCACAAATATCCATGCCCGACGGGGGAATTCGAACCCCCGACCGTAGTGGCCGTGCAGACCGAGACTGACGCGCCTCAGTCCCCTCGGCCACGGCGGCTGGCGGACCACGACTGCTCGTTCCGTGAGTGATGCCATCGACACATACAAAGCGCGAACGGCGTCCTGTGGACAGACATCCACAACTCAGTCACCCGGTCCCAGATTTCATCTGCGGTGGCTGGCACTGGGCCACAGCGCTACACGAGCCGTTTCGCAATATTCAAGACAGGATCGCACAAGCGTTTTATATGCGGTCTCCTTCGAAGATGAATCACATCATCCCAAAATTCTCCCAATAAACCGAAGTCGGCCATCCGCATTCCTCGCGACAGTCCTTATAGATCGTTCCACTTCATATCGCTGTGTAGCGTTACGCCAAGATGTTTAAGAGAAGCAACCGTGTCAAGCAGTATACTACTAATGACGTACCAGAACATTATGGGATTATCCTTCCTACTCATCCGAATTACCTTACATTTTTCTACGTTTCAAAGTTAGTTGCCACTGCCCACACTAATTTCCGTACACCTGCAGAATGGGGATTATTGCGTGGGAACAATGGTTTCGCACGGAAGGAAGATTACAGTTTGACGTCCCGTCCTTACAATGATCATTAGAGGTGAATCACATCCTCGGACTGTTTGTTTGTAAAGGATGTGGAAGGAATTGATCATGTCCTTTCAAAGGAACCATACAGGTAAGTAATTTTTTTTTCCAGGACTGTGGAGACAGTAACCCAAGCACCAAGACTGGAAGCAGTCAGCTTCAGGCTGGTGAAGACAAAGTGGGCTGGGGTCGAAGTCCGTAAATCTGCAATCTTTTACTTTCCAGTTTAAATTGCCCGCTTTTTCCCTCGTGAGTGACAGTTTCAAATTCAAATGTTTGTAATTCTATCGGACCAAACTGCGTGGTCATCAGTCCGTAGCTTACAAACTACTTAATCCTAGGTAAACTAACCTACGGACAAACACACACACCCATGCCCCAGGGAGGACTCGAACCTCCACGGCGAGCAACCGCGCGCTCCGCAGCGAGACGCTTTAGACCGCTCGGCTACTCCACCGCGGCAGTGACAGTTTCCTTCAAAACAGAAGTGAACATATAAAAAAAAGGGGGGGGAGGGGTTACCAACTCATATAACTCCTTGGCGATTAAAGACCGCCGGCCGCGGTGGCCGAGGAGACTGAGGCGCTCCAGTCACGGTCTGCACGGCCACTACGGTCGGGGGTTCGAATCCCCCCTCGGACATGGATATTTGTGCCGGCCTAGTTCGTAAGTAGTTCATAAGTAGTTTGTAAGTTTAGGGACTGATGACCCCGTAGTTAAGTACCATAAGCTGTACAAACATTTTTTTTTTTTTTATTAAAGATCAGATAGATCATATTTACGAAAAGGACACGATAATGTGTCCAGTAGACAATGACCGTAAACTTGGAGAATGTATTATAGAATTCGTGTCTTAGGTGCTCACACTACATGACGGTCATAATGGTATTGTTCTTCGTTATGGAAAAGAAGGTGGAATCGGGCCAAAAGAGAATCTCGCCCGAAATAGTGGCCTCTATCGTTGTAACAAGAAAGGCCAGTTGTCGGCTAGCCATGTCCGCATGAGATCAACCGATGGCATGATGTATCTGTTTTATGGCAACGCCTACAACGGCCCGTCGCAGAGAAACCTATATGAAAGAGTCAAACGTTGTCGGTAACAAGGTTGTGAACGACTAGGTACGATGAGGAACCCAAATCCATCGGAAAGAAAAGAACACTCACGTTGCACCAAACAATATTTCCATCCGTTTCTGTTGATAAGGGTTCCACAGACAAAAGATAATGAGAGAACGGCTAACGACGTAACAACATTTTCAGTTTCGGTGGATTGATTTAGGGAAATCGCGGAAAAATAAATCTGGTGGCTGGAGGTGGTTTTGAACCTCCGTACTTCTGAATGCGTGTCCACTGCGCTACCTCACTCGATCGTCCTTTCAAGAGCTACGTATTTCTTACAGTATACGAAACAATTTTTATTACGAGAAAATCGTGTATCACAGAATCTCTTACTATGTAACTCGAATTAAATCCACATCAGTGATATTAATAAAAAAATAATATAAAAATTCGTGCAGCGTCGTAAAAAAGCTCTACAGTTCCTGTGGGGAAGTAAATCCACAACACGAACAAATAAACTCGTAAAGAAATCTGGGCGTGTTTCGAACCACAAACTTCTGTGGACGCAGTGATATACAGCCTTTCATAATTGGCCTGGCCTTCAGCTTACACCATACGGTTTATTCATACTTACATATAATATACAGGTATTGCCACAAATTTAGGGTAGGAATAATTGTTTGTTTATCGACAGAAGTCGCTACAGAGAAACCAATTTTGTATAATCATTCTAAAATAAAGTAATGTAGATCACTTTCTTCCAGCCCATTCCCAGTAACATGTCCTACCAACCGATCTTTTCGTTTAGTTATGATATGCCAGAAATTTCTTCACTGCCCAGTTTTGTTCAGTACCTCACCATTAGTTAAGGGATCTAACCATCTAATCTTCAGCATTATCCTATAGTACCAAATTACACAAACTTGTATCTCCTTTTTGTCTGATTCCTTATATCTTAGATGTTAGATGCAGAGACTTGCAGTAACAGTGAATCCGTACACCACGAAGAGCCTGTGCTGCTAACAAGTCCGCCACGCTACTTGACAACACAACTTCTTCACCATTAGCAACACGCCAGCATTTTCAAGCAGTTAGAAGAAAGCGAACACACAGAGACACATAAAGGAATAGTGCCGCGACAACTACACAACTCTACACGGAGGAGAGTGGACGTGCTGTGGTACTCATACCGTGTAGCGTCCCCCGCGGCCCGATGTACGACACAGGCGCCGGGAATGCTGCCGGCTGTGTGGTTTCCGTGGAAACGACGGCACGACGACGACAATCGCCAGCGTTCGTCCGTCATGCGTCAGCAAAGGCGCCCTCTCGTCATCTCTGTGAATTAAAGGGTGGAATATGTTGTATATAAGCTCATGAACGCGCGGCAGGGGCTTATGAAAGTAGGTACTGTGAGACAGCCTCTATCGTAAAGAAATATTATTTTCAACACAAACTTACGTTTGGTAATCTGGAAGGACCGTTGCATATCGCTGCGGACGGCCTGCTATCGATAAGGACGGGCTATCGATAGTTGCGTAGTGTCAATTTGTATCGAACTTGCGAGCATCAGAAAGCTATCGTAGTTTGTTTACTCACAAGCGTAGGCGAAATTAAGCCTTTACGATATAGGAGAAAATTGTTTAGCCTAGACCACGGTAATACCTTTCTGAACCGGATATTCACGTACTAAAAAAAAAACCTTCTTAAGGCTACGCCACAGATCAGTTTTTAAGTGAAATAGCGTAGACCACGATAATACCTATATGAACCGAAGATTTCATACAGATCATAAAATAAGTAAAACATAGTATACCTGGTCTATCGTTGACAGGTTCTTGTATGTACCCTTGTCCGCTCAGTAAAAATAATTGCCCTCGTAAAAGGGAGATTTTGAATCACTTGATCACTGTTTCGTACAGATCATAAAATAAATAAAACATGCTATACCTGCTCTATGGTTGATAGGTTCTTGTATGTACCAAACAGCATTAATTATTTAATTTGTTTATATACGTCGAAATGAATATCTGTTTTCATTTGTCCGCCAACATTTGTTTCTTGTGACACAGCGACGTTCGTTTGTTCGATATAGGACACTGCGATACTCGCGTCTTCAATACATATCGATAGTAGGCCGTCCGAAGTGATATACAACAGTCCTTCCAAATAACCTTTTTTTTTCTTACCCCATATTATTTCTTAAGCAATCAATAGAATGAAAAATCACAAAAATAATGGCGTTGGTTGCATCGCGATGCGTCAGTTACATTCTGAGAAACTGCGAAGTGAAGTTGACGTGTGAAATACATGAAGCGCACGGCTAACGTGTCCCGAGATTCAAGCGAGACTCACGGTTGAGTCTCGGACACGCGCTAGCACCGCGCCTCATGTGTTTCTCACGTCAACTTCGCTTCGCAGTTTCTCCGGATGTAATTGACGCATCACGATGCAACCAACGCCATTCTTTTTATGATTTTTCATTCTATTGATTGTTTAAGAAATAATAGGGGGTATCCATTAAAAAAAATTACGTTTGTGTTGAAAATATTTCTTTATGATATAGACTGTCTCATAGAACCTACTTTCATAAGCCCCTGCCGTGCGTTCATGAGCGTGAAAGTCGTTTTTCAATATCTGATGCAGTTCCAGAGGTATTTGGAGTGAAAGAGTTGAGTGGGACACCCAGTATATAATATTTTCGTGAAGGATAAGTTGCTTACTCACCACAGAGATATCCGATGAGTCGCGGAAAGGCACAAATAACAGGAATAAATAAACTTGATAGCTTTCGGCCGTTAAGGCCTTCGTCTGTCGGAGAGAAACACACACACACACACACAAAGACATGACCGCCGTCTCCGGCAGCTGTGGCCAGTGTGCACCAGGGGTGGGGGTGAGGAAGTGAGAAAAGTGAGAAAATATTGTTGAATCCTCCCAGGAATTTACACACACACATACACACACACACAACGGTACAACATCTATGCGGATCATGTCAGGAAAGCTCTTGATGGTTCTAGCAAAAGCATCTCAACTGGTGGGAGAACTATCAACGATCTCCGTTTTGCTGATGACACTGTGCTTTTAGCCAACAGCGAAGATGAACTTGCTGAGCTACTAACAAGTATGAAGGACATTACCACAGGTCTACCCAATCTTTTTAGCTAGCAGGCTCCTTTTTCCGGCAAAAGTTTACTGTGGACCCCGAGTTAGTCAAGAACATTGTAACTGTTGCAATTCAGAACGAAAGCTGTGGGATTTTGAAAATTATTAATACAAGTGCAGTTTTTCCACAAAATCCACGAAGAATCAAGAGTCCATGGTTTAGAGATACCTGGAAACAACATGAATCCAACGATGTTTCCTTTTGTCTCAATTTCAATCATATTCAGATACTTCGCTTTTGGATTTACTCCGATTGTTCAACACATTATAGGGTGTTAAAATCTACTTGCTACTTGAATGTACTTGCTACTTGACACTTCATACGTTGGAAATGGTTTCCTCTAATCAGAGTGATCAACGTCATGCCCTAACTGTCCGCTGCTGTCGAGGTGCCGCATCAGATCTACACTACATACATACTCCGCAATCCACCGTAAAGTGCCTGGCGGAGGGTACACTGTACCACTACTAGGCATTTCCTTTCGTATTCCACTCCCAAATAGAACGAGGGAAAAAAGATTGCCTATATGCCTCCTCACGAGCCCTAATTTCTCTTATCTTTGTGATCACTACGCGAAATGTTAGTAGGCGGCAGTAAGATCGTTCTACACTCAGCTTCAAATTCCGGCCTCTAAATTTCTCGAAAAGAACGTCGTCTTTCCTCCAGCGATCCCCATTTGAGATCCCGGAGCATTTCTGTGACACTCGCGCATTGGTCGAACATACCAGTAACGAACCTAGCTGCTCGCTTCTGAACTGCTTCTGTTGTTGTTGTCTTCAGTCCGCAGCAGTGGCGTAGCTATCATAGGGCTAGGCGGAGCAGTGCCCCGGGGCCCCCGAGCTCCAGGGGCCCCTCGGTCTTCGTGAGCGACGATCGATAAAGTTACAGTAGAGCGTCGCATTTTTTATTTAATTTTTATGTACTTATTATTATTATTACCCTCCCACCCTACCGTCTATCACAACCCTTCCCCTCAAACCAAGTTTCCCACAGTAGCCGCTCTGGGCCACTGGCTGGCAGAACAATGCTTCTAATTGGGCCTTCACAAGACGCGCTGCCGACAGGCGAAGCTGCCAGCCAATGTGTCCAACAATCGGCACACTTCAGTCTGCAGAAGTAGCGGCAGCATCAGAGCTGCTCACAGCAACAGCTGAGCCTTCCAAGTGTTGCGGCGTGCCGCTCGGCGCAATGTGAAGGACCTCCTCCAAAGGAGGAGCTCCTCCAAATACAGTATAAATACATTTACTGTACAGAACTTCTTATTGGCAAATAGAAGTGAACAGTTCGAATATCCGAATAAAAAGGTTTTCCGAATATCCATGTCTCCAAATTACTTCGTATCATAGACGTTCTACTGCATATAACATTTTAGTAGAATGAAGGAATTTCGACTTTTAATTTCTCCTGCCAAAATTGACCCCAACATGGACAGTTCGTCAATTATGTAAGTAAATTATAACAGAATACTCATTATTAGAATGTGAGGTTACGGAAGTATTTAGTTTTATTCTTCTGCAGCAGCCGGAAGGTCGCTCAGCAAATGTCTTACATGACGATCAGAATCAAATGCAGTAAAATAACTGCAGCACAGCTCGCCAAAGCAAACTAAGTACGTCACGTGACATTCCGCTTTCCATGTTTCTGTCGTTTAATTCATTGATTTTTATGGAAATTATAACTACTTGAAACCCACTCAACTTGGAGATGTGAAAGACGAACTGAAGATTAGTTTCCTAGCCTTCATAGGCAATCTAGGAATACCGATGGACAGCAGAATCCCAGCTATCAAACAAATAGGGATATTCTCAAGAAATTCGCTGAAAACACTACGCAACACATAAACCAAGTTTATTTGCGATGGATTCAAGACGTGTGGCGGAAGGCTAGCGAGATCAAGCATGCATGCCCGCTCATTATTGGCACTAATTGAATGTCTTAGAAGACGAACGGAACCAAATGCAGTAAAATAACCATAGAACAGCTCGAAAAAGCAAACTGAGTACATCATGTGAGAGTTTCATCCGCTTTCCACGTTTCTGTCATTTAATTCATTGATTTTTTATGAGTGTAACGTGTTAAAGTTGAGTTGTAAGAGTACTAAATGGTGTAGGTTTCGTAATATCTTTTTTACTTTCTTTATTTTTTCTAACCTGAAAACGAAGGTGGGGCCAGTGTCACCAGTTGTTTTAGCCACGTTAAATACCCATAAATTACCCCGCCCCTCAGTCTAATTCCCCCATCCCCCTCTCATTCACGGTACCCTCCCCCTCTTGGTTCTTGTGTAATCCTTAAAGTAGCCCTAAGTCTACTAAACTCCATGTGACCCATCCTGCTAAAATCATTCGATGATTTTTTTTTATTTATTTATTTATTTATTTATTTTTTTTTTTTTTTTTTTTTTTTTTTTTTTTTTTTTTTTTTTTTGTACGAAAATGGGATCTATTTACGTTCAGAAGTTTACGAATATACGTAGGCCTACTAACAATATAGTAATAAAGACAGTTTACAACTCACCGCAAAGACGTGGCGACGAGTTGCAAAAAAAAGGTACATACAAAAGACACATACTTATAACACTTACAGCTATCGGCCATGGCATTCTTCAGAAAATAGAACATTCGCACAATCATAGAGGCACACAACACAGTTGAGTGTGTGATTGCGTGAATGTTTTATTTTCTGAAGAAGGCCACGGCCGATAGCTGAAAGTGTTGTATGTGTGAGTCTTTTGTATGTGCCTGTCGCAGCTCGTCGTCACGTCTTTGCGGTGAGTTGTAAACTGTCATTATATTGTTAATTTCAACCTGGATTTTCGATTATTACAAAGGCCTACTAATACATTCTAACCTTGAGACTATTCTTTTCTGTTGCAAAATATCCCAGACATAACCATATCGCACCTAAATCTTTGCTTTGATGGTGTAATATGGCACTGAGAGTAATTATCTCAAACTTGTCCTTCGGTAATCTATATGCAACAACAAAACTCTTTATAGAAATACACCCTTTACTCTGCCTCGGAAGAGCTGAGGTCTCATAATAGATACGTAAACCTTCCTCGAATTTCTCAACTTCTTCACCTCTGTACTTGACGTTCAGCCATAATCAAAAATGAATATTATTAAGAATCATTATTATTAATGTTATTTTTTGTTTTTGTTGTTATTACGAATTATTATTGTTAATATTTATTATTACAATTAAAATATTATCAAAATAATGTTAGTAGTAGAAAAATCCCATTCTGTCTAGTCTAACAAGGAGACCACATGGGTATCGGATTTTAGAATTTCTTTATATTCGTAGTACGTGAAGTTCAGAACTGAAATAACTCAGCCAACTCTCAACCCTAAAAAATTATCGAGAAAACCGATTTTGAAGTTTTGCAAGTATTTATAAGCACCAATGATAAGAACAGCTCACTTGGTAGCATTCTGGCCTCCAAAGCTTACAGTCGATGGTTCTTCTCACTATAGTAAATAATTTTTTCGTTGTTTTCTAAACCAGTTATGTAAAACATTCGGAATCTCTAATTCCATGTGTTGTGTCAGTTTTTGTTTATATGTGTATGTAGACGACCTGAACACCTTGTCACCTAAAACGATGGTTGATTAGGTTAGCTGCTTCGAAAGCCCTTAGTAGCTATGGAGATAACTTTACAAAAATAGCGTCTTAGCTCTTCACGAACTGAACAATCGAACTATCGTCGTCAGCTAAAAGCGAAGCCAATACAGTAAAAAATATATCTTATGTTTTTGATTGAAACCATCATTATTAACAACCTTTTATAAAATGTAGAAAATTACGAGTAAATAAAAATATGTACATTTTGTGTGTGTGTGTTTGTCCTTAGGTCAGTTTACCTTAGTTTAAGTAGTTTGTAAGCTTCGGACTGATGACCACGCAGTTTGGACCGATGGATTTACAAACATTTGAACTTTTCTTTTAAGGGAAAATTTCACAGATTCCCACAAGCGGCCCATGTTCTGTGTGTTCAAATGTTTGTAAATCTATCGGACCAAACTCTGTGGTCATCAGTTCGTAGCTTACAAACTACTTAAACTAAGGTAAACTAACCTAAGGACAACACACACACACACACACACACACACACACACACACACACACACACACACACACATGCCCCAGGGAGGACTCGAACCTCCGACGGCGAGCAATCGCGCGCTCCGTAGCGAGGCGCCTTAGACCGCTCGGCTACTCCACAGCGACTGGTCTGTGTGTGGACAGATGGAACAAATGTTTGTAAATCTATCGGACTCAGCTGCTTGGTTATTAGTCCGTAGCTTACAAACTACTTACACTAAGGTAAACTAACCTAAGGACAACACAAACACTCATGCCCGAAGGGGGACTCGAACCCCCGAAGGCGAACGGCCGCGCGCACCGCAGCATGGCGCTCCAGTGAGCACGGCTTATTCGCATCGGCACAGACGGATCGCCGATAGTAAAAATTCAACAGAAAGAGTTCCAAATTCATGTACAAAATCTTCTTTGTTGGTGTATTGTATGCCTTAAAGCTGTCTGCGGTCACTTTCATGCCGGGCAATATAAACTGCCTTATCAAAGAGACCAAATTTCCCTTCTATCTTGAATAATCACAAACTATAAAGCACTTGCGCAACTCCCTTTCAGTGTCAACAAATACTCAAATATATTCAACTTCATTTTTTACCGTCATCCTCTCTGGCATTACCTAGAAGGTACATCAATTCGTCTATATCGATAACCCTATTTTCTTCTCCCATTGGAATTCTTTCGTTCGGAACTATAACCGTAGAAGTCGCCTAGTACGTCGTTCGAGGCCAGTTACGTTTCGGGATCTGTTGCTTGTAATGCGTAGATGTTAAGTCAACAAGAATTTAAAATTATGCTCTTCTCGTTGGATAACTTACATCTGTCAAATGACGTAGGCCTATTCTTGACGGAGAACAGCTAAGGACGATCAACATCCTCACCATTCTTGCTTAGTTTCAGACGGTTGCGTCCATGCAATCTTCGTAATTCTTGATATCCCCATTTTGAAGCAATCCTGATTTCCAATCTACATGCTACAGATGTTACATAACCTAGTATTTAAATTTAACCATGTGAGACTATCATGATTCTAAATAGAAACGATTTCATTCATAGCACTTCACAACTGAAAACGATCGACTACATTCGTCTGGCAACACACTAAACATGTATAGTAATTCGCAGCACTAGACTCGTGTGTCTGAGACAGAGTCGCACGATCTTTATGTATCGTTTGGGACCTGCGCATTCGATAGGCTATCATTCTTGAAAACGATCACATGAACTTTTTCGTGGTAGCACTAAACCAATGACACCATTTTCAGCCAAAAAAGCTATGAGTATATTCGCAGAAACCTGTGACAAACCTCCTCTCTGAAAACGTCCGGGTTAAACTATACTTATGGCAGCGACAATGTAGTGTGCTAATATTGGCAACGAATGGGCGCTTTACCAGGATAATATTAATTTACTGGCCGGACAAGGATACCTACAATAACCTGTCATTTATAGAGCGGGATCTGCATTAATTATTTATTTCATGCTGAACACAAAATATGACTCCCTCCATTGTATGTGATTGGGTTTTCATAGACTATTCAACGGTCGTTGCCAACATCAATTCACTACGCTCCGCTGCCGTAAGTAAAATTTCACCAACGTCGGGAATTCGTTAATTTTGTACTGTTAAACATTCCTGTGATTAAAACTTAAATAACATTTGGAACGCAGTTCCAGCTTTGAAGGATGCGCTGAATCACTCACCAACGTAGTTGTTGCAACCGAAGGAATTGCACACGGCGAGCAGTTGTAACGGCTCTTTGGTTTCCGCAGCAACAGCTTCAGGGCTCAACATATGAAACAAATGATAGAGCTCGCACGTCAGCAATAGTTGCTGCTGCTGTTGTCTTTGACGTAGAATTCCATCCACCGAAATAGGAATTGTGAATAACAGAAATATAATCTTTCAGTCGATATATCAGAAAATCGTAAGAAGCTTGCGTTTTGTATGATGCTGTGTAACAGCCATTGTCTAAGAATGCCGGCAAGGCAGTTAAACGTTTTAGGTCAGAAGATTGGGTAACACACTACAATAATATTTTAAAAAAACCTATGTGAAGCTTTAATCGATGTTGTTTGAGGGGTAGCTACCACACTACAACCGCAGAAAACTGTTGACAATAAATGAGGTAGAAATAAATTGAAGGAACGATAAAAAATATGTAGGGCGAGTAGATGCGTCATTCACTAGTAGTCGAAACGTGCAAGGTCTAGATTTCGATACCAGTCACAATTAGAATTTAAATATAAATATAAATCACCGCCACTGGCAGGCGAGGACTTAAAAAAAAAAAAAAAAAAAAATAACCCCCTTCTACCAGTGGCGGAGTGTAGTATTGTTACAGTGTTGCACAATTCCCAGTTTTGCAAAACTATGTACGTCGCCATTTCTTACACATCTTTTTCGCTTAAGAAGCCTAAAAATATCATTAACTACTTTTGGTCGTACAACACCCCGTTGCCCCGTAAAGCGTCAAAAACTTCTATCGGCCTCGTGACCAGCTCAGGCAGTGTGTGTGCCACTACTAGGTGGTGTCGGGCCCGGTGGTCTTGGGGTAAAGTGCTCGACTGGAAGGGTCGTGGGTTCGAAACCCGGTCGGACCTCGGATTTTTTTTCAGTCTGCACTTTAACTCATCCTTCACCTCTCAACGATGTGAGGAGTCGCCAGAAACGACACGTGGTTCGGAATCCACGTTAAGCTGTAGGTCCCCTTTCCCCGGTTGGATAACTGGGGAAGGCTAGGGACACGCAAGTCGCCGTAGTGGCGTCCAATTGAAAGACTTGCTCCAGGCCAAATTATTATTACTACTACTAGGCGGTCTCCTTCTCTATGCCACTCCCAAATAGAACGAGGGCCACATTGTAGACGTCTTTAACGCAGGGCCGGATTTAGACTTGAAAAGTCCCTAAGCTGTTTGAGATATAGGGCCCTTTAGATATCCAGATATTATATGTTAGTTCCAAACATAATTTTCTTATATCTAAAGGATTTAATTGATATACAATTATTGATATGGAAATAATTAGTGTTTAACTTAAAATATTTTTATTCATCACAAACTTTAAAAAAAAAAGCCTAATTTGTCATTTTCTATGCACATGTGAGTGAGGGGACATAATTTGTCTTGAGTCATTGTTGTTCTAAATTCTCTTTTTATCCTCTTCAGTTGAGAAAAAGATCTTTCTCCAGAGCAATGTGTAAGCATCATACTAAGAAACTGCTTCTACATTAGAGAATGTTGTTTGGACACGATCGTCAAATATAACCCTATACAGATACTGCTGTGTCAGACTATCATATTCCGCTGAACAATAGGCTTCACTGTGTCTCACATATTGGTGAAAATGCTTGACTTGTCCTACAAGATTCATGTCCATATCTGCAGGATGTGTTTCGCATAAAGCAGCAACGCCTTCATGAATCTCTTCATCTGTAGTTCCTAATTCTGTTAAGAATGAAAACTTTTTTGCAGCATCATTGTATACTGAGGCCTTCTGTGCCAGACTTCATTCTAATGCATCCATCGCAGGTATAAATGTTTTGATTTTGAATCTGTCTCTTGGCTCAAGCTTCTCTAAAGCATCCTCCTCGCCATCATTGATATGCCTTCTATATCTGCTTTTCTGCAAAATTCTACAAAGCGACTTCCTCTTTCAGTCCTTTTCCCCAGTCCATATTGACCTACTATTCACTACCAATGTGAATTAAAAGTAACAATATCCTCTCAAGTTTTCACATTAGTTTAAATATACGACAGTTGTATATATCACAATTGCTCTCTCGGACAATATCCTTTTTTTTTGGGGGGGGGGGGGGGGGAGGCAAAAGAGTGGGGCCCTAACCTATAGCTTGTTTAGCTATATTTAAACCCTGCACTGCTTTAACGACATCCTTAACGAAAGCAGCCTCAAGCGCCTATGTATCCTCAGCCGTCAGGTGTGTGAAAAACTTTGCGCGCGCTGTCGTCTCGTGCCGGCCGCGGTGGCCGAGGGGACTGAGACGCTTCAGTCACGGTCTGCACGGACACTAAGGTCGGGGGTTCGAATCCCCCTTCGGGCATGGATATTTGTGCCGTCCTTAGGATTAGCTAGTTCATAAGTAGTTTGTAAGTTTAGGGACTGATGACCCCGTAGTTAAGTCCCATAGACTCTACAAATATTTGAACATTTTTGTCGTCTCGCGTCGCCACCACCGCTGGCAGCCAGGACGCCGGAAGTCTGTACTCATCTTCGCTATTCATGTTGGCGGGTCGCTTGGCTATTTCTATGGTCTCTCTAATATTCCTCCTCACTGGAAATGGTTGTATCGCCAGCACGCAGACATAAGGGAAAAATACACCGGTGAAAACAATTAGGGGATCAGTTGAGATTCTAGGGTCTGAAGTATTGTCATCGGCAGAATGAACTGAAATGGTTAGACGTTTTTCTGTCGGTTCTACGGAGTAGAGAAAACAATATTACGGCAACTGAGACAGTGGTAATAACACAAAGTTGCTGAGGAAGGTGTTGACTTGTATTTAGCAAACAAACTACACAAGCAATTGGGTTGAGATAGGTCGTGCGATGCCACAACAACGTGACTTACAAGGAGCTATGGCCTGGAAAGCCATAGGACGGTTGAAAGCGGAACAGACACAAAGGAACGTGGCTGCAGCTATAAAAGAGTCTCAAAGTGTAATTTCCAGGACCTGGACAGTATTTCAAGCAACAGGAACCGTTAAAACAAGACAATGCCAAGGTATTCCACGTGTAACATCAGCAAGAAATGACCGTCATCTTCGGTTCACAGCCCATCGAGACAGCAGGCTGAATGCAATTCAGCTGCAACGCACCCTCCAAGCAGCAACAGGACACGCAATATCAACACAAACAGTCCTTGGAGGCCTATGGTGTGAGTCTCATTAAAACTACGACACCGTTTATCCCATAGAAACAGGGCGGAGGAACATTGAGATTGGAATTGTAAAGAATGGCGCCGGCTTCTGTTCACAGATGTCGCGTTTTTGTGTCCAGCCGGACAATCGTCGTTCCCTCATCTGAAGAGAACGTAGAACTCGGAACAATTCTGCTTATGTTCTGGAAACATCACCATATCATTTTGGTGGACGATTAGTGTGGGCAGGAGTCAATATTGGCGGACGTACAGACGTCTAAGTCCTTCAGAATGGCGCTTTGATTGCTCAGAGGTATAGAGACAAGATCCTTCGTCGTTTTGTTGTGCCCTACGCTGGTGCCATAGGAGATGGATTCCTCCTTCTGGTGGACGATAACACTCATCCCCACAGAACTGCACTGGTGGACAACATGCTTGAATCTGAGGGAACTGGACTAATGGATTGGACAGCGTGTTCATCAGACTTAAACCCGATTGAGCATGTCTGGGATGCACTAAGCAGACACATTGCAATCAGACTAGCAACTCCCACAATGGCTGCAGTGCTGGATATTGCACTCATGGAAGAATTGCCAAATATTCCTCAAGAGTTGATTCATAACCTCATACTGTCCATACCACACATGTGTGCAACTGTACTGGCCATCAAAATGATCACACACCATCGCAACTAGAATGAATTTTTCGCTATTATGGTAGCCAATGGTGTCTGGCTCTGGAATTTTGTGTGAATAATAACTTGTCTTTCTGTAACACCCTCTTTTGTTATCATCCACGGCGTCGATACAGATGGATTTCTCCTGGAGATAGAGTTAGAAACCAGATTGAATTCAGTTTGATGGAGCAACGTCGGCTTTCTTCGGAACTGGATTGCCTATCCTGGAGTAGACTGTTGCAGTGAGCATCTCATGTTGTATATGAAAATGCGAATATAACTATAATTGATCAAAAAGAAAAGAGTAAGACAGACTCGTGTTACAAACAAAACTAGCCTCTTTTGGAGAAAGAATGAGACCCATACTCCAAAATTAACAGAGGAAGGAGTAGCTCCCAAGATATGGGACAAAATGAGAGAAATAATCAGTTCATCTCTCCCTAAACAGGTAACTAAGTCGCCTCTAGCGAGGTATCTATAAATTTCGAACTCTACTATTTATCGAATAGCTGACTACTTTCCGCGACAAGAGACAACTTTGCAGCAGTGGCTATTAAAATCTTCACTGCTGGCGCATGTCACTGTAACACAACGGACTGATACATTAGTCAGCTATATGACAGTTTGACATTCCGTCTGTCAGACAGCAACCTGTTCAATAATGGTAGACTGGTTGGTCCCCTGTCAGAATCAAAATATTATAAGTACACAATTTTCAAGCGATAGATCACGTCATACACTGTAGGCATTGTCGCAGAATCGACAGCTACACTCCTGGACATTAAAATTGCTAAACCATGAAGATTACGTGCAACAGACGGGAAATTTAACCGACAGGAAGAAGATGCTGTGACATGCAAATGATTAGCTTTTCAGAGCATTCACACAAGGTTGGCGCCGGTGCCGACACCTACAACGTGCTCATATGAGGAAAGTTTCCAACCGATTTCTCATACACTAACATCAGTTGACCGGCGTTGCCTGGTGAAACGTTAGTGTGATGCCTCGTGTAAGGAGGAGAAATGCGTACCATCACGTTTCCGACTTTGATAAAGGTCGGATTGTAACCTATCGCGATTGCGATTTATCGTATCGCGACATTGCTGCAAGCGTTGGTCGCGATCCAATGACTGTTAGCAGAATATGGAATCGGTGGGTTCAGGAGGGCAATGCGGAACGCCGTACTGGATCCCAACGGCCTCGTATCACTAACAGTCGTGATGACAGGCATCTTATCCGCAGCCACGTCTCGATCCCTGAGTCAACAGATGGGGACGTTTGAAAGACAACAACTATATGCACGAACAGTTCGTCGACGTTTGCAGCAGCATGGACTATCAGCTCGGAGACTATGGCTGCGGTTACCCTTGACGCTGCATCACAGACAGGAGCGCCTGCGATGGTGTACGCAACGACGAACCTGGGTGCACGAATGGCAAAATGTCATTTCTTCGGATGAATCCAGGTTCTGTTTATACCATCATGATGGTCGCATCCGTGTTTGGCGACATCGCGGTGGACGCACATTGGAAGCGTATATTCGTCATCGCCATACTGGCGTATCACCCGGCGTGATGGTATGGGGTGCCATTGGTTACACGTCTCGGTCACCTCTTATTCGCATCGTTGGCACTTTGAATAGTGGCCATTACATTTCAGACGTGTTACGATCCGTGGCTCTACCCTTCATACGATCCCTGCGAAACCCTACATTTCAGCAGGATAATCCACGATCGCATGTTGCAGGTCCTGTATGGGCCTTGCAGGATACGGAAAATGTTCGACTGCTGCCATGGCCAGCACTTTCTCCAGATCTCTCACCAACTGAAAACGTCTGGTCAATGGTGGCCGAGCAACTGGCTCGTCACAATACGGCAGTCACCACGCTTGATGAACTGTGGTATCGTGTTGAAGCTGCATGGGCATCTGTACCTGTACACGCCATCCCAGGCGTATCAAGACAGTTATTACTGCCAGAGGTGGTTGTTCTGGGTACTGATTTCTCAGGATCTATGCACCCAAATGCCTGCACAACTCAGAATTCAGAAACTAAGCAGCTACCTGTAACAATACACTAATACAGTGAAACATGGGCGTACCCAGCAAGGGGCAGGAGGAAATATTCAAACTGTGGCGCATGCCGCAGACCCAGGAGTTGGTTTCACTTTGTCGGTAGAGGCTGTCAGCCAGTAAGTTTATCTGAGTTTATACCAATAATGTTGTTGTTGTGGTCTTCAGTCTAGAGACTGATTTGATGCAGCTCTCAACCCTACTCCATCCTGAGCAAGCCTCTTCATCTCCTAATAAGAACGGCAACCCACATCCATTTGAATCTGCTTGCGATATGCGTCTCTTGGTCTCTGCGATCCCCTCCCACACACACACTTCCTTCCAATGCTAAATTTACGATTCCTCGATGTCTAAGAATGTGTCCTAACGATTTATCACTTCTTTTAGTCAGGGTACGCCAAAAATTTCTTTTCTCCACATTTCTGTTCAGCACCTCTTCATTAATTATGCAATCTACCCACCTAATCTTGAACATTCTTCCATAGCACCACATTTCAAAAGCCTATTTATCGTCCATTTTTCACTTCCGTACAAGGCAACACTCCACACAAATTCCTTCAGAAAAGACTTCCTTACACTTAAATTAATATTCGAAGTTAGCAAATTTCTCTTTTTCAGAAGTGCTTTTCTTCCCATTGCCATTCTGCGTTTTATATCCTCTGACTACAACCATCAATTGATATTTTACTGCCCAAGTAACAGACCTCATCTTCAACCTTTATTGTTTCGTTACCTAATTTAATTCCTTCAGCAACCCCTAATTTTCTAAGATACTAATCACAACCTCCGCTAACTTGCCGGCATTGATTTGGATCTCACTTTTAAATGTCAACTTACTTTGCTGAGAATCTCTGAAGGAATTACTACATTTACCATGTTTTGTGGATCTCACTTTTAAATGTCGGCTTACTTTGCTGAGAATCTCTAAAGGAATTATTACATTTACTATGTTTTTTGTTTTTATACGCTTCTTTAAATCGGCCAATATCGCGTAAATTTCACACGTGCAGTGAGCACAACATGCTCTCCTTGGCTCAGTTTCTACTGGAAGTAACAACGACTTCAACTGTCTCCAAAACTTTCCTTAGGTCCCATCATTCACACGACACTCTCAGGCCAGGTGAATGTAAAATACATAGTAATTCCAGATACGAGATGCGAATAATCCAAACTGCTGCCTACCAGATCACTTCGTTCAAAATGTTCAAATGTTTGTATTTCTTATGGGACCAGACTACTTTGGTCATAAGTCCCTAGACTTACAAACTACTTAAACTAACCTAAAGACAACACACACATCCATGTCCGAGAGGGGATTCGAACCCCTGAGGGGCGAGGGAAAACTCCGCTTTTAGCGCATTGAAGATTCATCAAAAGCATGTCATATTTGGTAGAATATCGTATAACTATAGATAACAGACGCATCAACTGTAAAAGCTTTCAGAAGATTCGATCATGAATAATAATGAAGTTACTACTTTCCACCTAGTAAAAACAGCTGTGTGGTTAGCGACATCGCGTTGCGCCGTAGAAGGCTCGAGACCGACAGCAAGCAATTTTTTTAAACCCCAATCTTATTTTTAACAGTTAAGGGAAGAACAATGGCTTTTGCATTGTTACTTGCCACCTATAGTTGGACGTTTTAGCAAAAGTGCCGCGATTTTGAGGGTAAATACATTTATACTCTTCGTTGTAACAAATATTTTAACTGTTTGAAAAGATGTGGGGGAGAGCAGCCTTTGCACTGTTTACAGAGCCTTAGTTTATAGTGTCACGTCTTCCGAAGATAGCTTCTCTCTTCATCGTAACAGATTCATTTTGTTACAGTCACTTAACAGTGTAATCAATTACTTACTGTGTTTCAGAGTTCATGTGCATATTCATATGTTCTTGGTGTTTATTATGAAATAAAAATGAATAACGTTCAGTGTCTTTTAAGGACAAATTTCTCAGCTTTAAGCTTCGAAGAGAAGTGTGAAATAAGGAAGGTTGGTAGGCCGACGCCTCAGCTCAAATTTAAGCAAGCGCAAACAAGCCGAGGAAAGACATTCTGCAGATCTTTTAACGAAAAAATATCTTTAGCACGGCACTCAAAGAAGTGAACCCCCAGACCTCTGAAGCAACAGCCCCCACTGCAGACGTGTAACAATGACTCTAAAGAAACTATATAGTCTTCCAGATTTGATTCATTATCAGTCAAGCAGAATTTCATACAGATTTTGCAGTGCCTATCCAGTATCATCTAAAGAGTAGAAGAAATCAGAGAGGGAAAAAGCTTCTAACTCGCATTTTTTATCATCAGAATTTACGTCAGATTCATTTTCATAGTTTGTACTTTGGAAAGCTATACACCCTCAGACTGTTCCCCCGTTTCGTTTTTACTATTGAATTCACTTACACTTTCAACTTTTATATCGTCGAACTTTCGTCCCATTTCACTTTCCTTAATAATGTTAATAAATTTCTGTTCTGGTCTTTTAGCTGATCGCTAGAAGATTGCGTATATTTTCATTGTCTTTTTTAGCTACTTCTTCTCGGCATGCTTTTAATTTCCTCTTCTGAGCACCACTTAAATATGACCTGTCTCTAGATATCGCGCTTACCCTTTAATGCGAACGTACACGAGCAGGATACGAGCAGGATAAAGAGTTTATACAAACTAGTCCACTTTCTATTGGCAGTTAATTTAACAGCTTGGCGTCCTACATGATCGCAGAAACTTAAAGGAGTGTCAATAAAAAATAAATAAGTCACTGTTACTAACAGTTAACACAAATTCAAAGAAACGCATAATAATGAAGCATCAGCTCACTTCTGCTCACAGAGTGGTGCGAACAACGTACGCGATCCAGTCGCTTCTGTGAAACTTGTACTAGTGGTATCTGTCCTCTACTCCAGACACCTCTAAACTGTTTTGTGTCTAGTAAGGCAGGGGGCCTTACTGGGCCTGCAAAGCTACCCTAACGGTGAATGCGCATATAATGAATTCCTGGGGATACCATCTAAGGAGGTAGCCGGGGTGCAGAGTCGGACATTTTCCGGGGCAGGCCTCTGTCCTGTTGTCCGAGGCGCACAGTTTTGCACTAGCTGCGGCCGCCTCCTCGGGACTCGTTACCTCTCAGCCACTGCCTTCGTGTATTTATCACAAAGGCAGTGTCTCAACCCTTCTCTGTCTGCAGTTGGCACCAGGCTGCGCTCGGCCAGTACTGCCACATCACATTGCGCAGTGGTACTGCACTCTGTCGTCGCTCTGTTGGGCTGTCTGCGTGGAGACAGGGTTCTGCCGTGCCTCGGCTGCGTGCAGTGTGCAGTGGGCCTAAATAGTAGATGCTTCCCCAACGTCTGCCCCCCTCCCCCCAAGTTCGTCCCCCTTCCCACATTGCGGGTCTGCAGGGGCTTTAGTTATGCCACTGACTGTGAGATGTTAGAAAAGACAGTAATTGAGAAGACTTTTAGTAAACTGAAATGTTGTTTTGTTATCCACGTGCATTCTTCCGATTAAAATATTTATTAACGAGTTTTCCACTAGTATTCTGTTGTATTTATTAAGAACAGACGTCTATTGTCACTGTTCCTCCTGGGTAATGTGACCTTGCAGTGAAATGTGAAGAGAAGCAGCTAGGGAAATCCCCTAAGGTGCGCCAACTGTGGAAATTCCGATAGGAGGGAGGGGTGTCTGGGCGTTTGCTCGCAACCGCCAGTTAGTAAATGTAAACTGCGGCAGGGCCGGCGCAAGCGCAAGTGCCGCCCCGTGCGAGTTGCTGAATTGCCGCCCCCCCCCCCTTTTTTTACAAAACATTTGTGGAATTTTATATAAACAAATCTGTAGAAAATGTCAGCAATCAATCGCAATGTTCTTAGTTTTCAGATTTACCTAGGTTTCCACCACTGTTTGGCCAGTCCCAAAGCCTTTAATATGTGCTTACATCTAAACAGTCATGTTGACAGCTACATTCAGCATGACGGTATAGATGTAAACAACTCAAAGTATTAAGAACAGCCACACTGTGCCTGAAATCTATGTAGATCTGGAAAATAAAAACAAATATTGCGACTAATTGGTGACATTCTCTACAGTTTTTCTACTCTGCAATCTTGAAGGAGAAAAATTCTAACTTATGAGGAACGTGCATGCACAATACTAATTGTACGTTAAATGAAAAGAACTTACCTATTACATCCCAAGTTGCAAGAAATTCGGACGCACCAATTCTTCTGTTCTTAAGAAACGCAATGAAAGTGCTTCTGACCAATCCTGACGCCCTCGGGCAACTACCAAAACGAAATCTATATTTTTCTTTGTGGAGAACGCAACAATATCTATTGCCTGGAAAGGCGAAGTGATGAGGCGGCAATGACAGGAACTAGGTCACGTGACGAGGTACAGCGAGACTACGGTTACACTAGCGCCCAAGAAGCAAAAAGCTCGCAATAATTATGTGACCGATGATGGGAATAAATTTATTATCAGGCAGCAATTTCTATGGCATTACGAACAATAAAAAGAAATACGTACTTTGCGAAAACTGCACTATTTTTGTCAAACAGAATGAGCTTCAAAGCTAGCAAGGAAATCATTAGAAGCAATGTTCTGTCTATGGATTTTCGTTTTAGAACGTGTCAAAATTAACGTTTTGTTTTGTGTGGACAAGAGGGAATTGTTGCTAAAAGACCATACTTTTCAAGTTTACATCAGAATCAAAGCGAACAGTAGTTCACTTAGATGAAACATGGATTTACACGCATTATACAGTAAATAAATGTTGGCAAAGCAATAGTATGCGAGTAGTATTGTCAAACACAAGTCCGGGTCAGACTTTAATTGTTGTTCATGCAGGCAGACACAGGTGTTTCATGGCTCAAAAACCAAAACGTCCGACTAACACTCAGAAACGGATAGCAAAATTTTCGAAGATACGTCAAAACCCAACTTATGCCAGGCTTACTACCAATATCTTTATCCCTTGTAATTACTCGCCGCGTATTTGCCCATTCGGAATACTTCTAGCCATTGTAGGTGTTCGATATGTCTGACTGTAGTAATGTTCAACCATTTTTTCCCATAATATGGGAAGAATAAAACAGTCGGAAACTGCCATTGAAGGGCTTAGCAAAATTGCTTCAGACTTAACATGTAACCGCAGTATCGAACATTGCATTCGAATTTACAAATCAAATTTCATCTCTTGCAAAATTGATTGTGAGTAAACGCACGGCGCGTAACAGGGAAGCTGTGCTCCACTCACAAGAATACTGGCGTATACACCGGACTGCTTCCCCCTATCTGTTCCTTCGGCCTAAAAACGACGATGCCGACACACACAGTGGCGAGGAAGAAATTATCCTCCTCCCTCCCCTTGTTCAACAGTGGCGGCCGGCAGGTAGTCGAGGCGCCATGCCACAGTTCCCTCCGAGGTTTGGAAAAGAAAGGGGGGAGGGCCGGCAGATTTGCCGCCCCTCGGAAAGTGCCGCCCCGTGCGGCCGCACGTTTCGCACGTGTCTTGCGCCGGCCCTGAACTGCGGGATCGTAATAACATTTGGAATTAAAACTGTTTTATTAAAGTACAAATCTCCTACATTTTCCTCCCAGAAGCTTGAATTGAGCCTAAAGAAGTCGCTAATTCCAAAAATACTTTATGTCGCTAAGAGGATCATTCAATCCCCCAGATTTAAGCCGTCGGTACTCGGAACGGGATAGCTAACGTTAACGTGCCGCTCTCCGAGATTTCTGACGTTACATCCTGCTCTTTCCCTTTGAGGAGCCATTTTTTTCCCGTGGAACGCAAAATAAGTACTGCATTATTTCGGTAACGTGCCACGTTAAGTCGGATCAATAGGAAGCAAGAACATTGTCTGCGTCATGTTCCGACCTTTCCTGCTTCAGTTCGGTTTGTTGTTTACTTCTGGCGGCCTCAGTCACCTCGGCCACCGCGGCCGGCTGTTTTAATTGAAGTCACGATGGAAGAACACTCCTTATATAATAAATAGAAAAACAATAGAAATAGCAATATTGAAATACAGATGAAATATTTAAAAAAATGCAATGATAACGTTTCACTGTATGAAAATAGCACTTTCAGACAATGTAGGACACAAAATCACTCTGAAAACGGCTCGTTTATTGAAGTTCTTGAATACGGTGTAGAGTCAGGACAGGTTTTTTTTTTCTTTTTTTTTCGTAATAATGAAGTAAAATTACGAAAGTTGGTGAAATACCGTGCGAGAGACTAGCGAAGTGTAAAAGTGAAGTTACGTTTTGCGATGTTCTTTGTTAACCAATTAAACCGAGGGAATAGAGTCTGTTTAGAGAAAAAAAAATGGTTCCAAAAAGTGCGAAGAAATTCTCCTTTTTTTCGTCGCTGAATCCACTCCCGTACCCTTCATATTCTGCGGATTTTCTCCTCTCGTCTTCGACAATAGCTAATAACGCCAAAACAGCTAATTCAGTAGGATCCATTTTCAACACTTCGGATGAGTGTGCTTCGCGCTCCAAATGAGCTGTAGCAGACGACAATTGCGCGCTGAAATCTGTCGCTAGAAAGCTCTGAAAGCAACTCTAATGATATGTATAATACATATGGGCGTGTGTACCTGTGGGCGTAGATCTAACTCTTATAAAATAAAGATATAAATGTACGCTCCACCCGGTTGCCTTTTTTGGGGTTCTTCGTGTGATTTAGGGGATTTCGTAGTAAATCTTAGTGGCAGTGTTGGCAACACTGCCAATCACTCTTCCGTAAAGTGGCGGGACGGATACCATCGTGTCAAAAGTTGTTTACATTTCACTAGCTGAGTGTTTCATAGCATTTTCTACGCAAGCCAGTAGAAATTTGCCATGAGATTTTCCCCAACTTTCAGGACAAGTGGATGGCATTGCCAGTTGTCAACCAATGGAGGATTCATTGCCAGCGCACATCAACATCAGTTGATAGTTAGAAGATCAGACACAGGCGAAATATTTCAGTCCTTTACGTGTGATGACGCTATCGAAGTAAGTATACGATTAGTGAGACTAATTTGCCATTCTTAATTGAGACAAATATATAATTTTCAGCGTTAATTACTACTGTCAACTCGAAGTCGCTGCTTTGATTCCAAGCTGTGTAGGCCTATTATAATTGTGAATATTTTATTATTATTATTATTATTATCATTCTGTTGACATACCACATGACGTTTGAGGAATAAGAACACAGAGTTCAGTGGCATCCCGTAACATGTGCTTTGTGCTTTTACACATCTTCACAATGAATAAATTTCCGCTCTGTGTAACGATTCAAAGTTGTAATTTGTTTCAGCCAGAATTGTTGAGTTAGAAATTTATTGAAATTAATACTGCCACGTTCCTTTAGTAATAGAAGAAGCGTTATAGAAACTCTCTCACATTACACTAAATTTCAGCCGAACTGTATAACTGCATAGGAAGTAGCACAGTCTTCTTCTAAAACACAGAGACTTGTGCAAAATATTATACCTTTAGGCTAAATATAGGCCTATATCTGTTATGTAAACTGTGGTTCCACGCCCACAGCAGAATAAATAGTTCATGCATGTTTTGTTTTGACTCATCACTAGGCCAATCTATGTAATTTCTTCTCTTAGAAACCAGCAAATAACTTTTTTCAGTTCTCCTGGCCTTATGGTTTGCCCCCCCCCCCCCCCACTCCAACTTAAGACTGTTAGGCTACTATCAGGTCTTCGAATTGTTTTTACGTTCATGTTGTCTCATTTCCAGACGTGGTTACACATTCCCATTGTAAATTTGTCTCAGACAAGTAGAAAAGTTAGTTTTATAAGAACCTGTTGGTCAACAGAAAGCACTTTAGCCAGCTACACTAAACCTACCAATAACTGCTGTTGGATGTGAACTGTAATGAAGACTTTTAGTTATGTGATGCGACTCGCACCGCAAACAGAGAAGAGACTATTTAATTTTCATGTACATTAGCTTTAATTATGTAGGTCTTTATGACAAATTGATTTTCATCAAAACAGTTTGGTTATGAATCCACAAAGCCAGGTAATGTCAATATGAAATTTTGGGTGTATTTCCTTACTGATCTGAATTCTAGGTTAGGTTCAAAGGTGATGATTTGGTTTGCAATTTGACAAAGCTTTATAGAAGCCTCCAGTTAATACTTCAAAGCTGCTTTTCTCTGACAGTGGATCACATCTACCTCCAGCCTTGCAGATTTATCTTTTCCATAAATCACTCCAGGCAAATGCTGGGATGATTATTTTTAAAGGGTGCAGCTAACTTACTTCCCTATCATTACGCAAAATTCCAAGTGTGAATTCCTTCTCTAATAACCATGAGTGAGGAAACATTAAACTGTAATCTTCCTTCTTAAACAATAAACTAGGCTATAGTGCAGTCACAGGTTTGTTAGATTGGATGGTACTAATTTTGTTCTGAACTTGCAAAGTATATGTTACAGAAACAGGTATGCCTAATTTAGCCTGATAACTGTATTCATGGGCTCATTTGAAAATGGGGTAAGGGTCATCGTCTTTGACCTGAGACAGCAGCGTGTTGTCGTGTGCCTGTGTTTGTAGATGGTGTGAGTAATTATTTGGTGGCCGAGTTAAAGACAATTGTTTGTTTACAAGTAGAAAATAAAGATTTTGTTTAAAAAGTTATCTGTAGCTTCACTCTGATAGTGAAGTATAGATTAAAAGAGGGTGTGTTTTTCTTTTCTTCTCAATTGAGTGCCAAACGTTTGAGTTTTTGGGCTGAGACCTGCGATCCATGGTACATTCTGTTATTGTAATGTGTAATTTGAGGATAACCACAGTTTTAGTATTTACAATACATAAATATTAGGAAATTATCCCGTGTAAGGGTTTTCCAACATATTGAGAATGTCATGGGTAAAAGCTGTCAGGTGGTATGACAGTCTTCTGTTATGCCCATTCATGCCACTCACTTTTGACAAAAACTGAAACTTCAGGGTAAACTCAGGAAAATCTTTGACACTAGACCAATGAGTTTTTTATGTGTATCCTGTTTACTTAGACTAAGAAAACTGAAAGGAAAGGCCCTTTGTGTAACTTTTACATAAGATACTTCAAAAATGTTTTATTAATGCTTGTATTTCTTCTGTTGATTCACATTCTACATACCTGAGAACACAGTCCTGCTGCAGAACTCCTGCAGCAGAGTGAAAAGTTTGTTTTACTTCTTCTAGATGAAAACTAATAAAAGGTGCAGGATTGAACTGTGTGTTTTAAGTACAAATTTCTGGTATTAAAAATATCTGACCATTAAAGGGAAGAATAGAAACACACACACACTCTTAGGTGCACATGGGCACTGTCTCCAGCCTCTAAATGCAGACTCAGCAGCTAGTGTCAGAGATTATTAATGTAAACTGCTGGCCATCCAAAATGCAGCATCAAAAATTACCAGATATTGCAGTGAAATTTATTTGGGAGGGAACACATTTTACAAGGATCACATGTTTCAAAATAGAGCACAATGAGGAAGTGATGAAGATTAAATCGGTATTGACTGATTCGGTATAATTTTACGATGTGATTCCACCTGTGCTTTGATCAATGACATCATCAACATGGCAGCAATGACATATATACTCATAGCCAATATGGTGACAAAACATGGAAAGACTCTGAAAATGCACATATAAACACGTGGCAATTAATGCAAAACCAATAAAATGAAATTAATGGGATAAACTCGGGAATGTGGGCGCTTTGGGTGGGGACATTCTAATCTGGGGGAAAATGTCAAAAGTCAACCGAAAAAAAAAAAAAAAAAAAAAAAAAAAAACCTAACATGACCAAAAAGACTGTGCATGAAATTCAATAGTTCAATTCAAATATATGAAACGATTATTAAGACGAAAAATTCCTAGCAGGAAAATAGACGAAGATTACTCACCAGGCGAAGGAGCACAGGTGTGACAGCATCACAAATAAATAAATGAATACACACACACACACACAATCGCAAGCTTTCGCAACCCAGTTGCGTCTTCAGGCAGTAGGGAAGGAGAGGGAAAAGGAAATGATGAGGGTTTTAAGGAAGGGGGTAAGGAGCCATTCCAATCCCCTTGTGTCTGTGTGAATGTGTGGGCATGTGTGCATTTGTTTACCCTCCTTTTTTTCCCCCAAGGTAAGTCTTTCCTCTCCCGGGATTGGAATGGCTCCTTACCCCCTTCCTTAAAACCCTCATCATTTCCTTTTCCCTCTCCTTCCCTACTGCCTGAAGACGCAACTGGGTTGCGAAAGCTTGCGATTGTGTGTGTGTGTGTATTCATTTATTTATTTGTGATGCTGTCACACCTGTGCTCCTTCGCCTGGTGAGTAATCTTCGTCTAAATTCAATAGTTCATTTGACCTATAAAACACATCAAATGAAGACAGTGATACCAATTAAACCTCCTTCCCCCCCCCTTTCAAATGTTTTATTCTTCAATAATCTTCTTAACTTTTGTATTTTCACCAACTCATCAAACTGCTTTCACCCAACCTAACCTAGACCTTAGGCTGCATACAGATCAGTCTGTTGCCACAACAAGCTTTTTCATTTTCACGGTCATTGGCTTTGCCAAAAGCAAGAATCACAGCACCTACAAACAATATGATGTGTTGCCAACCTGCAAACATTAAAGAAATGTTGCTTAAAATCCTCCTTACAGTCGTATGAACCTTACACAAACAAATTCATCTACATCTATACTCTGCAGTCCACCATAAAGTACGTGGCAGAGGGCACTGTACCACTACTAGGCATTTCCTTTCCTATTCCAGTCCCAAATAGAATGAGGGAAGACAAAATGTCTATATGCCTCCATACAAGCCCTAATTTCTCTTATCTTGTCTTTGTGATCATTATGCAAGATGTAAGTAGGCGGTAGGAAGATTGTTCTACACTCAGCTTCAAATTCCACGCCTCTAAATTTCCTCAACAGAATTTCTCGAGAAGAATGTCATCTTCACAGTAGAAAGGAGTGCACCGACAGAGACACTGGCAATCATGGGGATTCCCGCATAATGGGTTCCTCAAATTAGAGAAAGTTGAAAGAAATCTAAGGAAAACAAGCAGTCAACAACTCTCCCAGCAGCACCTAAGTATCTTGTAGTCTCTCATACTGAAGAAGGTAAAAAACTTTGCCACAGTTAATCTGTTCATTATTCAAAAAGGTGTGGATGTAATTGCATATCCTGTGAAGTCTTGCCCACATCTGTGCAATGGTATGCTTCTGTTGGGGATGGACAGTGCCTTTCAGGCACAAAGACTGCTGAAAGCCACATTCCTAAACAGCTACCCTACACAAAAGGAGGATCATCACACCTTCTCATTGAGATATTTCCAGTAACCTTCTTAATTGTCTGACGGAAGTGTACATCAAGGCTGGCTCTCCTCCTTCCAACCATGATGAAGCCTGGTTATGAGGTCACACTGTCCAGTCTTATATTCTAAACCCTACACTTTGTTACCATTGTCATTATTTTAACCACACATGCCAGTGCATCACCTTTGTCAGGGATGCTCGTAAGGTTGACTGTCCACTCCTGTCCTCTCACTGCATCAACTGCATGGGTAACCATGCCACCTCCTCATGGCTGTGCCCTAACTTTGTGGTCAGCAAGCCATCTCGGAGATCAAGGTGAAGGAAAAGATGCCACAAACGTTGCCTGAAAGATGGTACATAAGTAGGAAACAGAGTGCACCAGTTGCTTCACTTACAGCTTAGTTGTCGTAACACCTCAACGAATGAAAGACATGGCCACACAGACCTTTGACCTGCAATTCAGTGCTGCATATGTGGCAATGCCCAGCCTCATAATAGGGTAATTATCTGCTAAGGGTGCACACCATTCCACCAAACCACAACCTGCTTCAACAAAATCAGTTTCGCTGCATATGGACGTCCAGAAATCAAAGAACTATTCCTGTGATGATTGCCTAGCCAACAACTGTCTTGGTCCTCATTTGAGACCCAGTACAGTCCAAAGAAGTCGAACAAGGGGACAAGATCCTCCCTTCTCCTCAGCATTCCTCTTTGATAGTGTCATATCTAGCAGTGCTCTCCCTCGGATGATGTCATTGTTACCAGGGCATCCAGCCAACAGTTGGTCAGGAGGCCTGTATAAGGTGGATTCTGATGCCACTGTCCCACTAATGAACCATTTCTGTTATGGTACTTAGCAGACACTGGGATGACTCCCCACCATTTGATCCATCTCAGTTATGGTGATTCTTCAATGGAACATTCGCAGCATCAGATGCTATAGGACTGAAGTGCAGCTTCTCTTGCGAGCTTTCTCCCTGATCATTTTCTGCCTTCAGTAAATGAAATTACACCCGACTAATCATTTTAACCTCTAACGCTTCACCTCATTTTGTTTTTCTTACTGTGCATCATGTACACACCCTTGTCATCTGATGTCACCAGGGCAGATCTTTTATACTTCATTGATTAGCTTCCTCCTCCATTTATGTCGGTCATTGACTTCAGCATTCACACTGCTGTCAGATAGGTACATTTTAATCTCATATGTTTTAACACTAGTGAACCTACACACCTTTCCCACTCCACATATACCCTTTCCCACTTTGACCTATCCATCTGTACTGCTTAGCTTGCTCATCATCTCAAGTGGTCTGTTCCCTCAGATATACACTTGAGTGACCATTTGTCATTAATCTTCTCACACACATTTCATCTGTGCATCCACCCAACTGGTTCCTTTCAGTGAACATCATGTTTCCAATATTGACAACCAGGTTGATTATCTCACTGCTACGATCCTCATTACCACAGATTGTTCCATCTCCTGCACCTCTTCCATACTGCAATATACCCCCATCCCTAGTTGGACTGAGGCATGCTGCAATGCACTCAGAGCTCAGAGATATGCTCTCAGTCTTTCAATGCCATCCCACACTGAAGACCAGTGTTTATTACAAATGATTTCATGTGAAGTGTCTTCACTTTTTTAGGGATAGTGAATGAGATAGTTTACTTTTGTTTTCTGGCTCTTTTAACAGTTTCACCCCGTCTTCAGTTGTCTGATGTAACCTCCACCGACTTTTGGCTCAGTCCCAAATTCCCAGTCAGAGATTTACTACCATCCCACATTTCCCCCTCAGAAAAGGGCAGCGGAAGCAAGGACAATGTCTTTCTTCTTTCAAAATCTTGAATGCTGCAACAGATTTTGCTGTGAAGGGGCTTCAACATGCACTCTGTTCATCACAGTCCTCTTCTCCAGGACCCGAAGGAATTGTTGTACTGATGTTAACATACCTTTCTCCCTAGAGCCTGTATTTTCTTTAAATATATAACCACATCTGGACAGATTGTACATTTCATAGATGCCGAGTGAAGCCATAGTCATTCCCATACATAATCTTGGGAAGTACGGTGTAGCTAGAGTATATATAGCGCGAATCACCTAACACTAGCACAACAAATATTGTGGAAACAGAAAGTGCGATTGATTTGCAGTTTTCACAGAATAGATTAGTACACAGGGGCTCGTATTTTTAGGCAACAAACAGGTTGTAATATTACTTAGAAATTGTATTTTTTATGGAAACATACAGTTTTTTAAATGGAACAGTGGTTGTTTCTATCATGCACTGGAATTTTTGACACTAGCTGTGTACAAAGAATTTTGAATGACATTTTTATCACGTTTAGTTTGGCAGCTACAATTGT
This sequence comes from Locusta migratoria, assembly GCA_026315105.1. Lineage (NCBI taxonomy): Eukaryota > Metazoa > Arthropoda > Insecta > Orthoptera > Acrididae > Locusta > Locusta migratoria. The sequence goes on along the minus strand of CM048751.1, from coordinate 161,312,445 downwards.
TCAAAGTTTCGGGGGCGAGGCTGCAGTAGCATAGCTGACTTGTCGAGTGGCTAGTCCGTGGGGCACAGCCCACTGTCTCTTAACCACCAGCTAGTCAGCTATGCTGTCTGAGCCTCCACCCCCAAAACTTTGAATGGTTGTAGCTGTGAAACTATATGTGATAAAAATGCCATTCAAAATTTTGTGTACACAGCTGGTGTCAAAAATTCCAGGGCATGATAGAAACAACCCTTGTTCCATTTTAAAAATTGTATGTTTGCATAAAAATACACTTTCTAGGTATTTTTACAATCTGTTTATTGGCCAACAATAAGAGTCCTTCACTATCAATCCATTCTGTGAAAACCGCACATCAATCACACTTTCCTTTTCCGCAACGTCTGCCGCTCTCCCCATGATAACTTTGGGAAATGTAAGTGAGAGAATAATTTATTCTTCTTAGAATTTAGACTTTTGTTAACTTAACAGTAACCTCTTAATGATGCTCAGTGTCTTTTTTTAGGATATTCGTATAAAATTTGCCAAGTATTTCATTGTAACTTTTAGTGAAACTGGTGTTTGTGGAAACTGCATTGCATTTTACAAACAATATTTATGTTCTTTATAAAATATACAGCATAGAACCTCCTTAACTGTAAGGGGGCTCAGCAATAATTTGCCGAGTACGGGCTTGGCAAACCTGGGGTCCCTGAGCTGAGGACTGTAAAGTGCTGCCAGTCCTTTAGACACCATAACCTCTAGGCACACTTCAGTGACAGTATGGCATGGCAGTGGAATGTTGTGTGTACCAGGAAATGGAGATTTTGGTTTGTCCGCCCTAGTACGAGTAAGGATGTGGTAACACATGATGCTTGTGTTTGAACGCCGCACTGCCCACTACCAGGACTGGCCGCTGTGCAGCGCTGGCTGCACAACTGCGCTGCACCCTGCCAGTGTTTTGAGAGGGGCACTGGGCCAGCCGTAAACCTTGCCTCAGTTATATGACTACTAACTAGGACAAGAGTGGGTGTTTACGGATGTATCTGGTGTGTACTTCGATGGAATAGTTTAGGATCCTAGCAACACCTTTAGCTGGACACCTATGCACGTATATAACTCAATCCTAAGGTGTGCTGTGTGCCGATGGGATGCAGAACAGTTGCTAGCGGGATTCTAGATCTGTAGCAACATTCCTTGCAGAATTCCACTTTCTCTGTTGGTTTTAGTCATGTTCTAATTGATTTTAACCTCACTTTTAGTTCCTCTATTTTACTATCGGTACAGACTTAGCCGACCATACCCTTGCTTGCATTTCATTCAGGGGTCATGGGACTGACGACGTTGCTGTTTGGTCCCATCCAACCATCAACAAACCTCCAGATGCAGGAGTTAAAATGTTTCGTCAATAGTAACAGAACACAGGCTACTAGCCAGAATATGTTTCTCATCATCAAACAGAAAGATGATTCATTTTGATGAAGTTTTGCCATTTTATATCAACGAGGCATTAGACGGAATTGCGGATAGCTTAAAATATGAAATGGTACCTGGTGGTAGACACCTCGACTTCCCAACAGGCGGCAAATCTGCAGAATGGAAAGTGTGTTGGGAATACTCATTTAAAACAGAGCTACATAGTACCCTGAATTACACTAAGGCTGTAGTTTTCTGTATGGATTTGATGAATATAACAATAGATGAATTAAAATCCAAGTGGGCAGCAGAAGGTATCATCAAAATGCAGAATATTATGGAAAGGGTGGATGAAAAACTTGTAAAATAGGTGTCCTTCATCCCTGCTTTTAAAACTCAAATTCTCCCTTAACATGTGAAAGCCGGTTTTCTGCATTTAAAGGTTCAACCCTATGTCGCTAATCCCATTCACTGTTTCAAATGCCAGTGCTTTGGGAATGCAATTTGCGTTGCAAGGGTGAAGTTACCTGTCACAAATGTGGCAAAACTGCGTGATGGCGTCAACTACACACCACCTGCAAAGTGTTAATTATGTTGTGGACCACCCTGCGTGGTGTAGGGATTATAGTCTGTATCACACAGAAAAAGAGATACAGGAAATAAAGACAACCAGGCAGCATCTCATATGCTGAGGCCAAGAAGACCTTAAAGGCCAGGCAGCCCCCTGCATTTGCTACTTATTTTGCCACTGTTCTGGAACAGGCAGATTCAAAGATTAATGTCTCCACGCAAAGGAGGTTGTCAGTGTTGGAATTGATACCTGCACTTGTCAGTGCACCAGCCAGACAGCAGTAGCTTTAGACTCTGTAGGTCCCCTGGATTCGATTACTCAAGCACCTTCAAATTGTGTTTGAAAACACAGATGTCCATCTTTGAAACCAAAACATGTAGGTGCTCACTTTTGATGTGAACACGCTTTCAGATGTCCGTTTTTTATACACTGAGAATCGCTTACTGCTGAAGAGAATTTTTTACAGATGTATAATCTGGGAAATTATAGGAATATCGACATAAAGTGGAAAATATTAAATTCTGAAATCTATTACATATTGGAAAAATGAAAAACTACAATAATCATAATAATCTTTTTAATTTTATATACAAAATGAAATGTTAAGGCACTGACTCTCTAAAAACTGTCACCAGATTTTTCTGTAAACTTCCTTACGTTATTTCTGACATAGAGTGATAATTTTGTACAAGACACCTTACAATAGAACAGTGTAGTTTACAAGCTAGTCTTACCTTTGTTTCTTTTCAATGTTTATTTTCTACTTTTCAGGTTGTCTCAACCGTTTTCTAGCTTTTCCTTGGGACACTGGTGATATATTATGTTCCATTTCACTCGCTTCAAGTTGGTTATTAGTAATACTATAAAAAATACTGAAAAAATTAAGTACGGGTTAATACGCCTTAGTACCTGGCACGTACTGTCGCCATGTCTGATTTTTGGAAAAAACGGACTTCAACAAAGAAAAGAGTAGAAAAACTTCCTTTGGGATCAACTGCTAAGTAAATTTCGACCACTAGGTCAGATGTCCAGGTTTAATATTAGGCTATGCATTTATTACCTCAGGGACGACCTTTGTGTATCCATTTCCAGGAGACAAATTTCAAGCCCTCTGATAACCCTGAGATACGTGGATACATCCTCCACAGAAAGGACAATGTTATTGGAAAGAGCTAGAGGGGGAGTGGCTGTATTCATCAACACAATCTACCACTTTGAACCCCTCTCTCTCAACACTAACCCATAAGAAGTTGCAGTGTCTGTACATGTGCACCATCAACAGACTATATGCTCCCTGTATCTGCACAATATGACGTGCTCAGTGAAGATCTTCTGACACAGCTCCCTCACCCATTCATCCTCTGTGGTGATTTTAATGCACATCATGTACTTGGGGCTCTTTCACTACATGCCCCAAGGGTCGAGCAGTTGAGAGGCTTCTCTTGTCTTAAAGTGCCAGTTTCCTAAATACAGATCAGAGCACACTCTTCTGCACTGCAACAGGGTCATTATCTGCCTCTGACCTGTCACTTTGCTCTCCATACTCAATGAGAAGTGGTAGTGATTACTTCCCTATTTGGATACACCTTCTAGAGAGTAGAACCTGAAAGACAACCATGTCGACGGTTCTTAGCAGGACAGACTGGACACTTTACAGCCGACTTGCCGTATTTTACCCCCATGACAGTGTCCAGGAATGGGTGTATGATATTACCACCAAGATCCACTACACTGCCAATGTATCCATTCTGCAGTCATCAGGGCAACCAAATGGCATCCCATCCCTTGGTGGAATCACGAATGCCATTAGGATTTGACAGGCAACTCTGTATCAAAGTGTAACTTTTGGGTACCAAGGGCCAAGTGTCGCCAAATTATTAGAGAGCAAGAAGAGGTTGTGGCAACAATTCCTAAATTTCATTAACTGTTCAAATAAGAGTTCTGTTGTATGGGGGGCTATTGGAGAATATCGGAGACAAGTAGCAGGTGTCCAGTAGCTGCTGTAATGGTAATGGTAGTCTCCAGACCAACCCGCAATACATTGTATTTTCGTACATTAATGGCCACCGCCAATTACATTCCAGCTATCCAGTGCCACTGAGTGGCTGCTGAGAGGGGAATTTTGGACTTACAGTCCAGCATTAATGAACAGTACAACTGCTCCTTTGCCATATGGGAGCTAGATTATGCATTGTCTGTGGCCCAGGATACATTCCCAGGTCACGATGGTATCCACTTCTGCATATTGAAACATTTCACAAAGCAGGGCAAGGAGATCCTCTTCAGCCTTTTTAATTTCATCTGGGTGTCAGGCCAGTTCCCTGACTTTTGGAGGAAGGTGTTTTTGATTCCTCTTTTAATACCCAGTTATCATACATAATACAGTTATCATAGTGTTGCTCTCACTAGCTGCGCGAGAAAGACCTTAGAGCGGATGGTTGCTGCAATCCAGGCAGCTTCTCATCCACTTTCAGTGCAGTTCCAGGAGATATCACTCCACCTCCACTAATGTGGCCTTTCTGGAAGCTTCTATACAACAGGCTTTCCTTTGCAGGCAACACTTTTTGGGTATAGTTTTTGATCTGGAGAAGGCTTATGATACTACTTGGCAGCATCTTATCCTCGGGCAGCTCCATGACTGGGGTTTTTGTGATTATCTTCCCCGTTTTCTCAAATCATTCCTTTCTCCATGTTATTTTTGATACGGAGTCGGTGATGCCTTCTGTGATCAATTTGAACAGGAGAATAGAGTCCCTCAGGGTACCATTTAAAGTGTGACCTTGTTTGCTTTAGCAATTAACAGTATTACTTCTGTTGTGAAAAGTCCTGTCCATTGTTCTTTATGGATGACTTCAGTCTTTTGCTCTTCTTCCAATTTAGCAACTACTACATATCAGTTGCAGTTAACTCTTCGCCTGTTGGATGAATGGGCAGGGACAACTTGGTATTAAGTTTTCAACTGAGAAGTCTGTGAGTGTGTTCTTTTTTAACAGTTCATGTATTGTTTTTAATTTACCTGAACTGCAGTTAAAGGGCTCTGTTCAGACTTTTAAAGGCTCAGTGAGGTTTCTGGGCTTCACATTCGATCCTAAAGTCACATCTACATGGGATACTCTACAAATTGCATTTAAGTGCCTGGCAGAGAGTTCACCGAGCCACCTTTATCCTATTTATCTCCCATTCCATTCTCGAACAGTGCACGGGAAGAAAGAAGACTGGAATATATCTGTTTGAGCAGTGATTTCTTGTATTTTATTCTGATCTTTTCTACCTATGTAAGTGGGAGTCAATAATATATTTTTGCATTCGGAGGAGAATGTTGGCGATGGGAGTTTCGAAAGTAGCCCATGCCGCAGCGATAAGTGCTGTTTTGTAATGAATCCCACCTGGATCCTGTATCATTTCCATAATGCTGTCTCCCTTGTATCATGACAATACAAAACAAGCTGCCCTTCTTTGGACTCTTTCGATGTCTTCCGTCAAACCCACCTAATAAGAATCCCACACTGGACAGCAATACTCAGAAAGGACAGAAAAGTGTAGTGTATACAGTTTGTTTAGTAGTTCTGTTGAATTTTTTAAGGGTTCTGCCAATAAAGCGGAGTATCTGGCTCGCCTTTCCCATGGCATTATCTTTGTGTTCTTTCCAGTTTAAGTCTGAAGTGATAGTAATTCCTAGCTATTTTGTGGAGTTTACGGCCTTCACTTTTGATTGATTTATCTTGTAAACAAAGTTTAACGGATTTCTTTTCGTACTCATGTAGACAACTTCACACTTCTCATTATTTAGAGTCAGTTGCCAATTTTTACACCATAGTGATCTTAATGAGATCGTTCTGCAGTTGGTTTTGATCTTCAGATGATTTTACTAGATGGTAAATGATGGCGTCATCTGCAAACAACCTAAGAGAGCTACTTATATTTTCCCCTAAATTGTTTATGTAACTAAGGAACAGCAGAGGACGAATAACACTACCCTGTTGAACGCCCGATGTCACCTCTGTTTTAGTCAATGCCTTACCATCAATTACTACAAACTGTGTCCTCTCTGACAGGAAATCCCCTATCCAGGCGTAAATTTGGAGTGATATACCATAACCACGCAATTTGATTAAAAGCCGTTTGTGAGGTACGGTGTCAAAAGCCTTACGAAACCAAGAAATAAGGAATCAGTTTGAGAACCCTTGTCAATAGCACTCATCACCTCGTGTGAATAAAGAGCTAGTTCTGTTTCGCATGAATGATATTTTCTAAATCCGTGTTGACATTGGGTCAATAGCTCATTCTGTTAGAGATAATTCATAGTATTTGAATACAGGAGTGACCTATGTTCCAAAACACTGCTGCAAATTGACGTCAATGAAATAGGCCTATAGTTTAGTGGGTTACTCCTACTGCCTTTCTTTAATATAAATGTGACCTGTGCTACTTTCAAATCTTATGGTAAAGTTCTTTCTTTGATACAGCAGTTTTATATGGGTGTTAAATAAGGAGCTGTCGTTTCAGCATAATCTGATAGAAATCTAATGGGTATACGGTCCGGACCAGAAGACTTGTTCTTGTTAAGTGATTTAAGTTGCTTCACTACTCCGAGAATTTCTACTTCAATGTTACTCATTATGGCTTCTGTTTGTAATTCGAAATCTGGAATATTGGTTTATACTTCTTTGTTGAAAGTTTCCAAAAGCTATGTTTAGTAACTCTGCTTTAGTAGCTCTATTAGCAGAATCATCATTTCTATCACGTAGTTAGGGTATTGTTTGTTTCCCCCCTAGTATATTTAACATATGACCAAAATCTCTTAGGGTTTCCAGTGAAATGTCAAGAAAGAGTTTCGTTGTGAAAAGTATTGTAGCTTCTGTGTGGGATCGCCAAACCTGAGGATTTTGTGTTAGTTTAAATTTAGCATGCATTTTTTGTTGCTTTTGCAACGGTGGCCTGACATATTTTGTGTACCAAGGGGGAGCACCTCCTTCTTTTATTAGTTTATTTGGTCTAAAAATGTCAATTGCTGTTGAAACCATTTCTTTGAATTTGAGTCGCATCTGGTCTACACTTACGTTTAGTGTTAGGAATGAGTGGAAACTGTATTTCAAGAAGCAATGTATTGCTTTTCTATCTGCTTTTCTGAACAAATATGCGTTTCATCCATTTTTTATATCTTTGGGACTTTCGATTTTCAATCTCGCTACGACAGCTCTGTGTTCACTAATACCTGTATCCATTTTTATGCTCGTTATGAGCTCAGGATTATTTGTTGATAAGAGTTCTAGATGGCCCATGAACTAATTGTTTGAAGTAATTCTCAGAGAATGCGTCGAGTACAATTTTGCATGATGTTTTATGCATACCTCCTGATTTGCAAATATAATTTTGCCAACAGATTGAGAATAAATTAAAACCACCACCTACTATATTGTGCGAGTCGGATACATGTTTGCAATTAAACACAGGTTTTCTTTGAAACTTTCTGCTACTGTATCATCAGTCAGGAGGCCAGTAAAAGGAACCAATTACTAATGTCTTATGTTTTTCAGGTACAACTTCTACCCATAATAGCTCACAGGAACTAGCAACTTCAACTTCGCTACACAAAAGACTACTTTTGATGGCAACAAACACGCCTCCACCTACTTTGTTTAATCTATCCTTTCTGAAGACAGATCATTTGAAAATACTTCTGATGAACTTATTTTTAGCTTAGGCCATCTTTTGCTACCTATAATGAAGTGTGTTACGGTGCTTTCTATTAACACTTGGAGTTCTGGTACTTTCCCGACGCAGCCACGACAATTCACAATTATTATATCAATAGTTCCTAGATCAATATTTCTCCTGTGATTGACCTGCACCCTTTGAGAAAACCCATTTAGTGTTTCAGCAAAGCCCTCTACCCTAGAAAACCACCCAGTCCATGCTACACAGCCCGTGTAGCCACTTGCTGCATGTAGTGGACTCCTGACCTAGGGTTGCCCACCCTTAAGAACTTGAAGATGTGGTGCCTCAAAGCACTGGGAATTTTAAAATGTCTTAGCCACATGTCTTGGGAAGCAGACCAACCTGTTTGCAATGGTTTTACAGTGTGTTCATGCAATCTTGTCTCGATTGTGGGCACACAGTGTAATGGTCTGCACACCCCTCTTATTTAAAGATGTTAGACACGGTACACCATACAGGGACACGGCTGGCAACTGGGGCATTTAGGACGAGCCCCATACCAAGTCTCTGTGCTGAGGTTGCAGAGAGACCACTGTACATCAAGTGAGGGATACTCATGGTGTGCCAGGCATGTAAAACTCTGTGCACACCTTTCATACTGTCCCCCTCAGGGGCTCAGCATTAATTTGCTGAGTACGGGCTTGGCGAACCCGGGGTCCTGAGCCGTGGGCTGTGTCGCGCCAACAGTCCGCTACACCGTAAGCTCTGTGCGTGCTTCAACGACCATCGTTCGGCGCGACGGTGGAACGTTGTACGTTTCAGAGCCCGGGGATCTTGGCTTAATCGCCCGGGTCGCGAGGACGGTACAGACCTCTATAAAAAACCCCTCAATCTCAAGGTGTGCTACGTGCCGAGGAGATGCATGGCTGTTGAGGTTGAACAGCCGCTAGCGAGCAACCTCTGAGGAACCTGCCGCACCTCAGTTGTACAAGGCTTACCCAGGCAAGCGGGGCTCTGCCTGGGTGGACCTTATTTCCCTAGCTGCTCGTGGGACGACAATGAAACGAGCCATAAACAGCGTAGGCGGGCGCAAAACCGCCGTCTCTAAGAGAGGAAGAAACGAATTTAATGGTGCACAGTATGACCCCAGATCGTTCCCTTCCCTGGCCACACCTTGGGAAGAACGTCAGGCCCTTAACAGATCTGAGCCTTACTCACCCCAGTACTTAGTCTGTACTCGGGCTGATGGGGAATCCTTTACTAATACTAAGCCGCAATTTTTTGTTGAAACCATCGAAAATAGATTTGGCGAAGTCGCATCTTTTTCTAAAATGAGAAGCGGGTCTGTCTTAATACAAGCGGCGTCCCCTGCACAGTCAAAGGCTTTACTCGCCTGTGACATGCTAGGAGACGTCGCCGTAAGTTTCACGCCGCATAAGACGCTCAACATGATCCAGGGCTTAATATTCCACCGTGATCTTCTGTCACAGACTGACGACGAATTGCGCACTGATTTAGAGCGGAGAGGAGTTCACTACGTCCGGCGCATCTACAGGGGACCGAAAGATCGCAGGGTTGCCACCGGTGCATTTATCTTGGCCTTCGAGGGCGATGTACTGCCTGAGAAGGTCAAGATAATGATATACCGGTGTGAAGTAAAACCGTACATCCCTCCCCCTATGCGATGCTTTCGGTGCTGGAAGTTCGGGCATATGTCCTCCCGATGCACTTCCAGCCCCGCCTGTAGGGACTGTGGGCGTCCATCACACCCGGACGCGCCATGTACACCTCCTCCTGTGTGTGTGAATTGTGGGCTGCAACACCCACCTTGCTCGCCGACCTGTAGTGTGCTACATAAAGAACGCAAGATCATGGAATTCAAAACCCTGGATAGATTACCGTACTCAGAGGCCAGACGAAAATATGAGCGTCTTCATCCCGTTCGGATGTCGTCATCCTTTGCTGCCATTGCGTCGTCTCTGACCACTATGGGGACATCAGCCTCCCATGTCGCGCCATCTTCTGTGGCCCCTGTGGGCCGAAAACATCAAACTGCCCCCTTGACGGTTGGGGGCCCTTCCTCTGTTGCCCCCCCACCACCTCCTGTGGGGGCAACTGCCCCACACCAGTTGGGGACTCCGGTCCCTAACTCCCAGCCGGAGAAGCAGCAGCCTTCTCCGGCACCTCTCGCCAGGAAGGGGTCCCTGGGCTCCCTTCCTCCTATGGTTTCTCCCACTGATCATGTGGGTACCAGTGAGTGGCTGACACAGCCACTTACTCTGACTCGTGGTCGCAGGGCTTCAAGGTCCTCCTCAGTCCCTGAGGCTGAGGTCGAGGCCCCAAAGCCCTCCCAGCAAGAGAAACCAAAAAAGGAGCGAGAGAAGAAAAAGTCGAAGGCTGCTAAGCAAACGCCTTCCACGGTGGACACTGTGCCGCCGCCGCCGCCGCCACCACCACCACCACCACCACCACCACCACCTCACACATCTGAGGACGTGGTGGAACTCCTCGCCTCACCAGAGGACTTGGCTATCACCAAGACTTTGGAGGCGATGGATGTAGAGGCCCTGCCTCCACCGACGGCGACGACGGGTGCTTCTGTGGAACCAACAGCACCGTCGATACTGCCATGCCTCAGCAATCAAGAAGTAGCATGATCTTGCAATGGAACTGTGGCGGCTTTTTCCGCCACTTACCCGAGCTGCAGCAATTACTGTGCCGCTATCCTGCTTTCTGTGTAGCCCTACAGGAAACATGGTTTCCTGTCCAGCGGACCCCAGCCCTCCGTGGGTATCGGGGCTATTATAACAACCGCGCTGACTACAACAGGGTATCTGGAGGTGTCTGCATTTATGTCCTCGCCACTGTTCCTAGTGCTGCCGTGCCTCTTAACACGGCTCTCGAGGCAGTGGCTGTTAGACTCAGAACAATGCAGGACATAACTGTCTGCTCTCTATACCTCCCACCAGATGAGGTCATTTCCCTTGCTGACCTCACTGCCTTGGTCGCGCAGCTACCCCCACCATTTATCCTTTTGGGGGACTTCAACGCCCACCATCCTCTCTGGGGCGGTATACAGCCCTCGGGACGTGGTAGAGACGTTGAAACGTTACTGACACAGCAGGACATATGCCTCTTAAACACTGGTGCACCCACACATTTTAGTATAGCACATGGCACATATTCTGCTATTGACCTATCTGTATGTAGCCCAGGCCTGCTCCCACATTTGAGTTGGAGGGTCCACGACGACCTTTGCGGGAGTGACCATTTCCCCATCCTTCTGTCACTCCAGCACTTTGAACCTGCAGGCTACCCATCCAGATGGTGTCTACATCGAGCAGACTGGCAGCGTTACACCTCGGCTGCTGTGGCTTCTGTTCCATTACCAAATGATATTGATACGGCAGTCCAACAGGTCACAGCTATTATAGTCTCAGCTGCAGAGGAGACCGTTCCGATCACCACTGGTTCCCCTCGGCGCAAGGTCGTGCCCTGGTGGACGCCAGAGATTGCTGAGGCTATACGGGACCGTCGGCGAGCACTACAATGCCACCGGCGCCGCCCTACACTTGAGAATCTGATAGCTTTTAAAAGGCTCAGGGCCCGAGCCCGACGACTTATCAGGCAAAGTAAACAGGACTGTTGGGAGCGGTACGTCGCCTCTATAGGCTCTCGTGCCTCCCCTTCTTGCGTCTGGTCTCAGGTACGGCGCCTCTATGGATACCGCCCACCAGCGGGAATCCCATCTCTGACCGTCGATGGAACACTCTGTACTGACCCGGCCGTAATTTCTGAGTGCATGGCAGAGCATTATGCAAGATGCTCCGCGACAGCAAATTATAGTGCCTCCTTCCGCTCCCTTAAACAACGGGTGGAGCGAAATCCTCTATCTTTCCACACTCGCCGCCGGGAACTGTACAATGCTCCTTTTACGGAATGGGAGTTTACCACTGCTCTTGCTGCATGTCCCGATACCTCTCCGGGACCAGACCGCATACATGGCCAGTTCATCCGTCACCTGTCAGCGGACTTCCATCAGAAATTGCTCGCCTTATTTAATAGGATCTGGACAGGGGGTGTTTTCCCATCCCATTGGCGGGATAGTATTATTATCCCTGTTATGAAACCGGGAGCAGATCCGCTGGCAGTTGACAGTTACCGCCCCATCAGCTTGACAAATGTCCTGTGTAAGTTGCTTGAGCGTATGGTGAGTCGCCGTCTTATGTGGATCCTTGAAGATCGGAGTCTACTGGCCCCACAACAGGGGGGTTTCCGCAAGGGTCGCTCCACTATCGACAATTTAGTGTCTTTGGAGTCGGCCATCCGTACAGCCTTCTCTAGACGTGAGCACTTAGTTGCGGTCTTTTTTGACCTCCGGCGGGCGTATGACACGACATGGCGCCACCATATTCTCGCTACACTGTATGATTGGGGCTTACGGGGTCCACTCCCAATTTTTATCAAGAATTTCCTCTCGCTACGCACTTTTAGGGTGAGAGTTGGAACTTCCTTCAGCTCACGCCGAGTGCTGGAGAACGGAGTCCCACAGGGCTCCGTTCTCAGCGTACCGCTCTTTTTAATAGCGATAAACGGTCTTGCTGCGGCAGTGGGGTCATCGGTTTGTTGTTCTTTATTCGCCGATGACTTCTGCTTATACTACAGCTCTCCTAGCATTGGTGTTGCTGAAAGGCGTCTTCAGGGAGCCATCCGAAGGGCACAGTCATGGGCCACGACGCATGGCTTTACTTTTTCGGCTTCTAAAACCCGGGTGATGCACTTTTGTCGTCATCGGGCTGTTCACCCTGACCCAGAACTGTACCTAGCTGCTGACCAGCTTCATGTTGCAGAAACCCATCGGTTTCTCGGCTTGCTGTTTGACAACCGACTGACTTGGGGGCCACACCTTCGTCAGCTGAAGCAGAAGTGCTGGCGGCACTTAAATATATTGCGATGTCTCAGCCATACTGCCTGGGGAGCTCACCGTCGAACCCTCATGCACCTCTTTCAGGCGCTCATCCAATCACGCCTGGATTATGGGAGCCAAGTATATGACTCTGCATCACCTTCAGCACTGAGGATCTTGGATCCCATTCTACATAGTGGTGTCCGTTTAGCAACAGGGGCATTCCGCACCAGCCCTGTGCCTAGCCTCCTTGCCGAAGCTGGCATCCCTCCCTTGAGGTACCGCCGGCAACAGTTGCTGGCATCCTACATTGTCCATGTCCACGCTACGCCTCACCATCCAAATCGTAGGTTATTGTTTGCAAATACCGACCTTCACTCTCCGCAACGTCGACCCAGATCGGGTCTTCCAGTTGCGGTCCGTGTACATTCTCTTCTTTCTTCCCTAGAGTCTTTTCCTCTCCGTCCTTCATTCTCTTGCCTATCTAATATTCCTCCTTGGACCATCCCACGCCTCCAGCTTCACCTGCAACTGTCCGGCGGTCCAAAGGCGTCGATTTCACCACAATTACTTCGACACCAGTTCCTGGACATACTTAACACATTCCGTGATGCAGACGTCATATACACTGATGGCTCCCAGGTAGACGGCAGAGTGGGTTACGCCTATGTTCATGGCGACCACACTGAACAGCGCTCCCTGCCCTCTGGCTGTACTGTCTTTACGGCAGAGCTAATCGCAATAACCCGTGCACTCGACCATCTCAGAGCATGCCCCAGGAAGTCATATCTTATCTGTAGTGACTCCCTGAGTGCCTTGCACGCTCTAGACCACTGCTTCCCCAGGCAACACTTGGTGCGATCCATCCAAGTCACGGTATTTAGTCTTGGCAAGTCAGGCCGTTCTGTGGCTTTCATATGGACCCCAGGCCACATCGGAATTCCAGGGAACGAACGCGCTGATCAGCTGGCCAAGCAGGCCATCACATGCCAGCGCCTGGATATCGGTACCCCAGAAGGCGATATCCGCTTGGGTCTCCACCGAAAGATCTTTGAGGCTTGGAATTCGGAATGGGCAACAATGAGTACGCCCAATAAGCTCCGTGGAATCAAGCCCACGACAGCAGCTTGGAAGACTTCCGTAAGGCCTTCTCGAAGGGACTCAGTTGTTCTCTGTCGCCTGCGTATCGGCCATACGTGGCTAACGCACGGCTACCTCTTACGCCGAGAGGAACCGCCAGAATGTCATTGTGGAGCTGTATTGACTGTAGTCCACATCTTGTTGGACTGTCCAATTTTAGCCGCATTGCGGCAGTCTTTTAAGCTGCCTCCTGCACTCCCTTTGATTTTAGCTGACGACGCCTCTATGGCTGACTGTGTTTTAGGTTTTATTCGTGCAGCGGGCTTTTATCACAAGCTTTAACGGTGGGTTCGTATGCATGATCTTCAGGCATACACCGCCTCTAGTTTTAATCTGTTGTCACTTTTGTCTTGTCAGACCCTTTTCCGACTGGCAGTTGCATAGCATGTGCAGAATGGCTGGCTCATCCATTATTATCCTAGTGATCAGCCAGCCAATAACATCTGCTGTGATTTTTAGTTGATTATTTGTTCCACCACTACTGTGGTTCCCTTTTCCTTTTTATGTTGCAATTATGACCAACACTGTCTTCCTGTACGTCTTTTGTACTAGTTGCAAGGCGCTTATTTTAATCATACATGAAACCCTGTGATCTCTTAGATGGGAACAGGGGACTGATGACCAAGCAGTTTAGTCCCCTTTAAACCCCCAACACCAACCAACTTTCATACTGGCATACCTCACCGTTTCTCGACCTCTGATTGAAAGCTGTTCCATACTCATCAAAGACCATACAGGATTCGCACAAAGGATTTCCTTTTAGAAATGGGAGTGGCTGGTCTTAATGTTTGGCACCTCCAGAGGCCCAGAATGATTTACAAGCAGATGGTGCCTACTCATCGCCAAATTCCTCCAATTTATGGTACATGTAGGGCATGCTGAGATATGAAAGTGCACCAAGTGAGAACTCCAGATGGCTAAGCATTTAGGAAAGAAAAGGCATTTCAATATGGATCTGTGCAACTTAACTGCCCCTGAAAGAGTCTGTGTAGAAAGCAGTGTTTGGCTGAGTAGTAAGATATCGGATTTTTATTGATAGGTTTGTGGGCTTGATTCTGCCGGTGGCATATATATCGCACAGTCCAGCAGCGAACCACGTGTAATGCAGCATGTTGCTGAATACTTGTGATGACCTTATGGACCATTCACAAACCCAAGTTTGCAAGACAATATGTTTGTTTTAAATAATGATGTCCCATGTTGATGTTGTGCACATATAAATATAAATAACATATATGATGTTGCAGTAAATTGTGAAGTCAGTAATGTACGCATTTCCAAGGGGGAAAATTATATATATATATATATATATATATATATATATATATATATATATATATAGATCGGATGACTTACCAAAAGGACCGGCTCGTCAATAGGCACAAATAATCGTGCGCGCGCACGCGCATACAAGCTTTCGCCACCACTGGCAGCTTCTTCAGGAAAAAGAGGAAAAAAGGGGAGGAGAAAGGGTAGGATATGGGTTTTAAGGAAGTGGAAAAGGAGTCATTCCAATCCCAGGAGTGGAAGGACTTACCTTAGGGGACAAAAAGGAAGGTAAACAAATACACACACACTCACACATATCCAAACGCAAACACACCTAGGCAGACATTTGTAAAAAGCAAAGAAGTTGGACAGAGATACCACTTGAGGCAGAGGCTCTGTCCGCACAACCGAGCCAAAGTTGTTAAAGATGGTGGGTGGGAATTTGAATTTAGCGGAGGTTGAGACCAGGTGGGCAACGGGAGGAGAGAATAAGCTGAAGGGTAAGTTCCCATCTCTGGAGTTCTGAAAGGTTGGTGTCAGTGGGAAGTATCCAGATAACCCGGACAGTGTAACACTGCGCCAGGATGTGCTGGCCGTGCACCAAGGCATGTTTAGCCACAGGGTGATCCTCATTACCAACAAACACTGTCTGCATGTGACCGTTCATGCGAATGGACAGTTTGTTGCTGGTCATTCCCACATAGAACACTTCACAGTGCAGGCATGTCAGTTGGTAAATCACGTGGGTGCTAATGCAAGTGGCTCTGCCCTTGATCGTGTACACCTTCCGGGTTACTGGACTGGAGTAAGTGGTGGTGGAAGGGTGCATAGGGCAGGTTTTACAACGGGGGCGTTTGCATGGGTAGGAGCCAGAGGGTAGGGAAGGTGGTTTGGGTATTTGATAGGGATGGACTAGGAGGTTACAAAGGTTAGGTGGGCAGCGGAAAGACACTCTTGGTGGAGTGGGAAGGATGTCATTAAGGATGGATCTCATTTCGTGGCAGGATTTAAGGAAGTCGTATCCCTGCTGGAGAGCCACATTCAGAGTCCGCTCCAGTCCCGGAAAGAAGTATCCGGTGACAAAAGGGGCACTTCTGGGATTCTTCGGTGGAAGGTTCTGGATTTGGGGGGATAAGGAGGTGGCTCTGGTAATTTGCTTCTGAACCAGATCAGGAGGATAGCTGCGGGATGTGAAAGCTGTTATTAGGTTATTGGTGTACTGGTTCAGAGATTCAGGACTGGAGCAGACTCTTTTGCCATGAAGACCTAAGCTGTAGGGAAAGGAACGTATGATGTGGAATGGATGGCAGCTGTCATAATGGAGGTATTGTTGTTTGTTTGTTTGTTTGTTGGTTGGTTTGATGTGGACGGATGTGTGTAGTTGGCCGTTGGACAGATGGAGGTCGACATCAAGGTAAGTGGTATGGGATTTGGAATAGGAACAAGTGAATTCGATGGGACCAAAGGAGTTGAGGTTGTAGAGGAAATTCTGGAGTTCTTCACTGTTGGTCCAGATCATGAAGATGGCATCAATGAATCAGTACCAAACTTTGGGTTGACAGGCTTAGGTATCCAGGAAGGCTTCCTCTAAGCGTTCCATAAATAAGTTTGCGTACGAGGGGGCCATCCTGGTTTCCATGGCTGTTCCCTTTAGTTGTTGGTATGTTTGGCCTTCAAAAGTGAAAAAGTTGTGGGTTAGGATGAAGCTGGCTAGGGTATTAAGGAAAGAGGTTTTAGGTAGGGAAGTGGGTGGTCAGCGTGAAAGGAAATACTCCATCGCAGTGAGGCCCTGGGCATGTGGGATATTTGTGTATAAGGAAGTGGCATCAATGGTTACAAGGATAGTTTCAGGAGGTAACAGGCTGGGTAAGGATTTCAGGCGATCGAGGAAGTGGTTGGTGTCTTTGATGAAGGATGGGAGACTGCACATGATGGGTTGAAGGTGTTGGTCTATGTAGGCAGAGATTCGTTCTGTGGGGGCTTGGTAACCAGCCACAATCAGCCGGCCTGCATGATTAGGTTTGTGAATCTTAGGAAGGAATTCCTGGAAGGTTTGAAGGGGGTTATTTTGAGGAAGAGCGGGTGGGTCTCGCTGTGATGGAGGACGGAACTGTTCTAGGCAGGGTTCAATTTGAATGATGTCTTGGGGAACTGGATAATCAGGAGTAGGATTATTTTTCTTCATGGCAAAGTGATATCTCCAGCCAAGGCTACGAGTATAGGATAGTAGGTATTTGACAAGGGCTGTTTGGTTGAATTTGGGAGTGGGACTAAAGGGTAGCAGGGATACTACTTCCTTAAATCCTGCCCCGAAATGAGATCCATCCTTAATGACATCCTTCCCACTCCACCAAGTGTCTTTCCGCTGCCCACCTAACCTTCGTAACCTCCTAGTCCATCCCTATCAAATCCCCAAACCACCTTCCCTACCCTCTGGCTCCTACCCATGCAAACGCCCCCGTTGTAAAACCTGCCCTATGCACCCTTCCACCACCACTTACTCCTGTCCAGTTACCTGTAAGGTGTACACGATCAAGGGCAGAACCACTTGCAATAGCACCCACGTGATTTACCAATTGACATGCCTGCACTGTGAAGCGTTGTATGTCGGAATGACCAGCCACAAACTGTCCATTCGCATGAATGGTCACAGGCAGACAGTGTTTGTTGGTAATAAAGATCACCCTGTGGCTAAACATGCCTTGGTGCACGGCCAGCACATCTTGGCACGGTGTTACACTGTCCAGGTTATCTGATACATCCCACTGACACCAACATTTCAGAACTCCGGAGATGGGAACTTGCCCTTCAGCTTATTCTCTCCTCCCGTTGCCCACGTGGTCTCAACCTCCGCTAAATTCAAATTCCCGCCCACCATCTTTAGCATCTTTGCCTCGGTTGTGCGGACAGAGCCTCTGCCTCAAGTGGTATCTCTGTCCAACTTCTTTGCTTTTTACAAATGTCTGTCTAGGTGTGTTTGCGTTTGGATGTGTGTGTGTGTGTGTGTGTGTGTGTGTGTGTGTGTGTGTGTGTGTATTTGTTTACCTTCCTTTTTGTCCCCTAAGTTAAGTCCTTCTACTCCTGGGATTGGAATGACTCCTTTTCCACTTCCTTAAAACCCATATCCTTCCCTTTCTCCTCCCCTTTTTTCCTCTTTTCTGAAGAAGCTGCCAGTGGTGGCGAAAGCTTGTATGTGTGTTTGTGTGTGATTATTTGTGCCTATCATCGAGCCAGTCATCCGATTTCTATTTTTTATATTTGTTTATCCCACCAGGAAAGTTTTCTTCTATAATTATATAAATTATTATTTTTTCCCCTCCTTGGAAATGCGTACATTACTGACTTCACAATTTACTGCAACACCATATATGTTATTTATATTTATATGTGCACAACATCAACATGGGACATCATTATTTAAAACAAACATATTATCTTGCAAACTTGGGTTTGTGAATGGTCCATAAGGTCCTCGTAAGTATTCAGCAACATGCTGCATTACGTGTGGTTCGCTGCTGGATTGTGCGATGAACGAAGTTGTTTTCAGAATGTCTATCAAGTTTGTTTTTCTATGGAGACGTTAAAAAACCATGTATCTGTAAAAGGGTGGCATTCATAATGTGCACAAGATGTGGTCAAAATTACTGCTTCCCCAGTTTCTTCGATGAATATCACTCTGGTACAGGTAATTGATTAATTGCAAAAGAATGGAAGTATAGATTTACATACATGACGTCCCCAAGTATGCATTAACTACAGTCCCTTTTTAAATTTTTGTAGTCCTGAATTTCGTGCAATGCCCTTTCTTCTTTTGCTTATATAAATTAATAAAATAACCTATATGATGTTGCAGTTAATTGTAATGTCAGTCTACATCAACATCTAAATCAATACTCTGCAAACCACTATGAAGTGCATGGCAGAGGGTACGTGCCACTGTGCCAGTTATTAGGGTTTTTTTCATTCCAGTCACGTATTGAGTGTGGGAAGAAGGATTGTTTAAATGCGTGCTGTAATTAATTTAATTTTGTCCTCACAATCACTACGGGAACAATATGTAGATGTACGCATTGCCAAGGAGCAGAAAAAAAATTGCCGCCAGGGGGAGTTGAACCCGCAACCTTCTCAATATAAAAACTGATCTTTACCGCTGAGCTAAACACCGCTTCCTAAACACGCTGTCACAAGGACAGTTGATAAGATGCATATGTTGATAGAGCCATATCAAACTTATTTTTATTTCCTGAACACTTCGCCATCAGGAGTTCCCACTTGGGACACTTTAGTGTTTCACCATGACGTCATACGTACCATAAATTTGAACAAATTCGGTGATGAGTAGGCGTCCTCTGCTTGTTAGATCTGGCAAGTTTTAGGAAGGAACATACTTTGGATTTTACTTATCAGTTGTTGTTTTTCACTGTGTTTGAAAGGCAGCACGATTTCACAGTTGTGTCCACTGATGGATCCAAACATGGGGACGCAGTTGGATGTTCCATTGTGTTCTCCACCCATGTTGTCAAGATTCACCTCCCCAAGAATTACTGTTTCTTCCACGGAGCTCCATGTGATCTTGAAGGCACTAGAGCAGTTACATTATGTTCAGGGCAAACAATTTCTTCTTTGCTCTGATTCTCTGCGTGCACTGCAATTGTTGAATGAGCTGTATCCTTCTGAGACTTTACTGCAATATATACACAACAAACTGTCCTTCCTTCAATATCACGGGAAGGAGGTGTTTTGCTGGGTGCCGCGACATATGAGGATTTGGGGTAATGAAGATGCTGATCAGGCTGTCAAATAGGCTTGCAGTGCTCCTGATGTGACAGGGTGCCCCATTCCTGTGTGGGCTATTGCTTCTTTGTTGCAGCTTTGGTCAAGTGAGTTTGAGCAAAGTTCTCAAATTTTGTGATTTTCCTCAACTCTGGCATAAACTTTTAGGCTGGAGTGGAACGTTTCCAGGGACCAGCAGCTTCTTTCAACAGCCACTGACTGGATAATCTCTGAAAACTCCCTGAAGTTCACGATTTATTTTGCAAGGTCAGACTGAAAAATAAATTCATAGCCCTTGGTGAACAAGAGGTCCTGCTACTGAGTACCCCTTGTAACAGATAATGTTAAATCTTGTTGACTTAATATTGTTTGCAGATTCTGCTTAATTGTCTTGTCTTTGGTGAAATAACTTGTCAGTTTTTGAAGTAATGAATAAAAGCTATCTTTACAGTTTCAGTAACTTTGAGATTTATTGTAACCATGAGCATGTCAATAATTTTTTTTCTTCTTTTTGTGGAATACTAATTTCTTGCTTATTCATGGTGAAGCAAAGAGTAGTAGTTCCACCACTGTGTTCTCACATATAATCTCAGAGTTTTCTGACATTTAGGAACCTGCACAGACACAAGGTTCTGGAGCTAGCTTAAAGTTCTTAACTCAGAATATACATAAAGCAACATAAATTAGGGGAAATAAATAAAGGGATGTTATTGATCTTTCTTGAGCCATCACAGAAAAACATTGAGTGTAATATGTTGCACTACAGGAGGTTTTTATTTGTTGCAGACTGATTGGCCCGACCATTTTTATCGCTGTGGTCAGCCAACCATGGTCATCTGCTTAGTTCCAGAATGAAACTTTCACTCTGCAGCGGAGTGTGCGCTGATATGAAACTTCCTGGCAGATTAAAATTGTGTTCCGGCACACAATTTTAATCTGCCAGGAAGTTTCATATCAGCGCACACTCCGCTGTAGAGTGAAAGTTTCATTCTGGAAACATCCCTTAGGCTGTGGCTAAGCCAGGAGTGCTAGTCTTGCGTGTTTGCAAGAGAGCTTCTGTGAAGTTTGGAAAGTAGGAGGCGAGGTACTGGCGGAAGTAAAGTTGTGAGGTGGCATCGTGAGTCGTGTCGGGGTAGCTCAGTCGGTAGAGCGCTTGCCCGCAAAAGGCAAAGGTCTCAGGTTCGAGTCCCGGTTCCGGCACACAATTTTAATCTGCCAGGAAGTTTCATCTGCTTAGTTGTTTTAACTCTTTCTATAGTTTTCCAGTGGGGTACTCTTCTCATCTTCATCTCTAACATTTGTCTTTCATATTTTAATTCATCTGCACATGTTACTTGCTGGATTGCTCTCCTTTATTTTGTTATCGGTTTCTTTATTGTTCACACTCCTTGCCTCTTTTTTAATTTGTTCAGGTGCTGAAGACCTAGCTGTTGAGCGCCCAAATCCCCCTATCCATTCTTATAGTCTGTGAATCTGTGAGGTGACGCTGACTGAAAATAAAAGCACCAGGCATTCCAGCACTTCGTCACTAAAAGTCTTTTGCATTATCTACTCATTCTTTAGTTCCATCAAATTCCATTGTTTCACCTCCAATTGGTTTTAGATAACTTTTTACTCCATATTTCCTTGTCTCAATATCTGCTATTTCAGCAGCTGTGCAATGGCTGAAATAATAGACTGTTGAACTTTTTTTGCAGTGATTAAGTTCTGAAATTCAGTATTGCACACTTGTTACTGTCCCTTTCACTTCTAGAATAACATTGAACAATTTACCAATTATAGAGAAACATAAGTTATTTCAATAAAACTGTCAGAAAACTTGCACTTTTGGCTTACCTGAACATTGTTACTTTGAGCATTACTTGACATTAGTATTAACAATATATTGTAAAATACCCTCATGCTAAGAAGAAGAAGAAGAAGTAGAAACCACTTTGAAAAACTAGAGATGTGAAGTTAATATTCACAGGACATGTACGTTAGAATGTCCTCCAGAAATTATTGGCATTTGAACCATGTTGGTGAACATATATATATCTTGACTTTGCAAAGGATTTAATACTGCTCTGCACTGTCACCCAATGAACAAAGTGTGAGCACATGGAATATCTAACTGGATTGAGGCTGTTTCTAGATAACAGAACACAGTATTTCATTCTTAAATGAGATAAGTGTACTGACATTAAAGTAATTTCAGATGTGCCCCATGGGAACATTATAAGACTATTGCTTATGATGATATACAAATGACCTGATAGATAACATCAGAAGTTCAGAGAAGCTTTTTTACAGATGATGCTGTAGTTTATCAAAAAGCTGCAACACTGGAAAGGTAGCAAAATGCATTGTATTGACATGTGTGTTAAGGAATGGCAATTGCACCTCAACATAAAAAAGTGACACTGGTACACACCCAATGAGGTGGCTTGTGAAGTATGGGTGTAGATGTACAACACAGGCATGTACAAGGGTGCCAAATACAGTTTGTTCCAATACTCCATTAGTGTGGAATTACACATGTTTGGATTTTTTTAATAGGCTTCATATCATGTTCCTGGAAGGGATTCTGTCAAAAGCCCTGGATAAAATTCTAGATTTCTGGCTGAGGTTGTGTTGTGAACTCGACTGCACTGTGGATGTTCCCCATAACTGGATTTTAAAATTTAGCCCAAAATGATGTGTACCACACAATTCTTTGATACCTGAATTCTCTATGTAGAACTAACATTAATTATTGATTAAGACTTTATTGTAATCCTCTTAATACCAGAGTCATAAACTTCGTAGCTCATTGCAGAATTCTGTTTTTATCCTTTAAGCCTTTTACATGGCTTCACACAAAAGAACCATAGTTAGTTCTGGATAAGGTCCTGCAAATAAAGTGAAAACAATTATGGTGATTTATGAGGGTAAATACATAAAGTTTCAGTCTTTTTACAGTCATTTATCTGTATGTTGTTGTATTTTGTAAAAACAGACCTCCATTAAGCTGATTTGAATTATGCTAATATTTTTGATTAGTCATAATTTTGTCTGTAGTTTAGTCATTGGAACTAATAAAAAAGGGGGAGGGGGAATGTTTAGCAAAGTAGGGGATGTAGATTCAGAAGACTGCTGCAATTAAATGCATTAATTTAAGTAGACCCCTAGACATGGACATATTTAATTGGGACATTTTATTTCTGTTGAAAGGCTAAATATAATAGCACTGATTCTCACAAAAGGATAATGACAAGTTTTATTAACAAGAAAAACTGGTACAGTTATCTTTAACTTAAGAGGCACACAACCATTAGGCAAGAGACAAAGAGCAGTAAATCGACAAAAAGTCTATATATGCATTTACTCTTTGCAAAGAACTATTATGTCAAAGCATAGACAACTGCAAAGTGGACAAAACATAACAGACAGTAGCACAGTACTTAGAAAAAGAAACAATAATAATAATAAACATTTTTAATTGATTATCACAACACTCCCACTTCAATTAACAAATGTTTAACACTTCTGTAGTCTTCTGTCAGCAAGAACTTTAGCATCACCAACATAAAGTAGCTGTCTTATCTTTTCAAAATTGCTTCTAGTGAGTGGTTTGGTAAGAATATCTGCTTGCTGGTCTGTAGAGCTTACATGTTCAAGGTTGAAGATTCCCAACTTAAATTTTTCTCGTATGAAATGATACTTCACATCTATGTGTTTTGTTCGTTTGTGATACTCAGGGTTCTTGATCAACCGGATGGCACTTTGACAGTCCATATACAAGGTGGTAGTAATTTCTTTCTGATTAATAATATTTTGTAAAATTGACTGTATCCATACAATTTCTTTTACAGCCTGATAAGAAGCTAAATATTCTGCTTCAGTTGTTGATAATGCCACCACTTTTTGCCTCTGAGAGCTCCAAGCTATAGTAGCTTCACCAAACTTAACAACAAAACCAGTGGTCAATCTTCGAGTAAGAACATCTCCTGCATAATCTGAATCACAAAAAACAGACGAACGAATATCCTCATTTCTTGGATAATACAAGCCATAAGAAATAGTTCCCTTTAGGTACTTGAAGATTCTCTTCACAGCATTCCAGTGCATTTTTTCTGGTTTTTTGAAGATGCTGACTAGCATTATGTACTAAAAAAGTGATGTCAGGTCTGGTTGCCACAGACAAATATAGTAAACTTCCAACAGCCTGACGGTATGGAGCATTGATATTTTTTTGAGTCATTCCCCATCTCAGAGTACATTTGTCCACGATCAGCAGGAATAGCTACAGCATTGGTATTTTCCATGTTGTACCGTTCCAGTACAGCTCTTGCATATGCCTCTTGGTTTAAGAAGATGGAGCCATCCTTGAACTGCTCTATCTGCAAACAAAGATAATGATTCCCCCCAGGGGGCCCACAGTTCTTTTGTGGGTACGTGTGTGGCGCGCACGGGGCCCCGAGCCGGAGCAGCCCTTCTTCTGCACCAGGCTGCTTCACTTTCCCTCCCGGTTTATGCCTTCGCCCGGAGACGGGCATATTTCGTGAGATACGGTGGTTCTTGTTGTGGTTTTTCTTCCTTCGTTCCTTCCTTTCTTACCCTTTGTTTTCTGTCTTTCTCTCCTTGAACTCTCCTAGCCTTCTTCTCCTCATTAGTCTCCGCCTCGGCGTTTGAGACACTTCTTTTCTTTCCTTCTTTCTCTTCCTTTCCTATCCTCTTCTTCTTTCCTCCCTGTGCGTGTCTGAAGGCCGACCCACGCATTATCGTGCGTAGCAGGTGATGGGGTAACGCGTAATTCCCCGCCCCGGGTAGACAAGTAAGGCAAGTACGTACCGCCTGGTAAAGGCCAGGCCCAGGGAGGGGTGATTACCCGAGCAGGTACCTTCCGAACGTGCCGATTGGTCCCTCCGTCAGTTCTCGGGAGGTGTGACCTGAGGTGTGAACAATCACCTAAGGCGGGTAAGCCCTCGGAGAGGGCCCCCACTAGGAAGGAGCGCGCCATCGGAGACGCCGGTAATCACGGGGGACACTTCCGCGATGACTTCCTTATCTTCTTTCGTGACGTTTACCCATAAATGTAAGTTAGACTCGCCTCAGCCTAAAAAGACTCTGCCTAATGTACCTAAATTTCTGGTTGTCTCTCGCACCGACGGAAAGGATTTCAATTCTGTCAATCCTTTCGTTATACAGAAAGGTGTAGATGCAATTGCTGGCCCTGTTAAAACCTGTTCACGTCAGCGCAATGGCACATTGTTGCTGGAAGTGGAAAGTGCCTTCCAAGCCCAAAAACTGATACGTACTACGTTGTTGCACACTTTTCCAGTTAAGGTCGAAGCGCACCGCACACTCAACTCGTCACGGGGGGTAGTCTTCACGAGATCCCTTGACGGGTTGTCTGATGAAGATATCCAATCGTATATGTCCGATCAGGGTGTGACAGCCGTCCACAGGGTCATGAAAAAGGTCGATAACCAATTGACACCGACTCGTACTGTGTTTTTGACGTTTGACAAAGTTGACCTCCCGTCGAAGGTCAAAGCAGGGTATGAAGTCATCTCCGTCCGCCCTTATGTACCTAACCCAACGCGCTGTTTTCAGTGCCACAGGTACAACCATACCCGTGAACATTGCCCAAATGCAGCAAAGTGTGTCACTTGTGGTAGGGACGCCCATGAGGGGGATTGCCCACCTCCGTCCCCTCACTGCCTAAACTGCAACGGTGACCATGCGGCTTCCTCTCGCGACTGCCCTGTATACAAGGATGAGAAGGTAATCCAGCAAATTCGGGTTATGGAGAAGGTATCGACATCTGCCGCTCGTAAGTTGTTGGCGAGTCGAAAGCCCACTGTCCTCCCAGCGGGTACATACAGTAAGGTACTCACCTCAACTCGACCTACCAAGGATTCCAGTACCCAGACATGTGACTTCACTTTCGCTGACACAGTTGTGCGATCCGCCAGCCTGAAGATTGCCCGTTCCACGTCCCCGCTCCCTCTTGCTGCTTCTAGGGTACAGTCTTCGTCAAACTCTAGTAAACCGCGGGCACCTAAACAAGATGCCCGGACCTTGAAAAAGGAACCCGTCCGTGAGGATTTTCTGCGTTCTCAGGCTTCCCAACCGTCAACTGCCTCTTCCCGCCGTCACTCTTCCAGAAGAGCTGACAAGAAAAAGAGTTCCTCTCCTTCCCCGCCGAGGCGTGACCCATCTGTCACGCCGTCCAACAGTTGCCGGCCTCGGCCGTCTTCTGTTTCACCGGGACGCTCCGTTTGCCGGGCGCCCGGCCCTTTACCGGCGGTGGAAACTGCCCCTCCTGATCAACTCAGGGAGGTGGCAGGCGCGTCGGTCGAACCAATGGAACATGACCCTTTGCCTCCAGACAGCGATAGCAGTGCTCCCTCGAAATCCGGTCCTCAGCGGCCGTCGAGGTGACCCCGCTCGCTACTTGGTTTTTCTCCTTATTTCTTCTCTCATTTTTATCATGGCGCTCCTTCAATGGAACATTCGCGGCATTCGTTCTAATCGGGAGGAGTTAAAACTACTCCTTCGATTGCACTGCCTGCTTCTAGTCTGCCTCCAGGAAACTAAGTTGCGTCCACGTGATCGTGCAGACTTTCCACACTACACCTCTGTGCGGTTCGACCTGCCACCCGTGGAAGGTGTCCCAGCCCATGGAGGGGTTCTGATGCTCCTTCGAGACGACGTCTATTTCCATCCCATTTCCTTGCACACTCACCTACAGGCAGTTGCCGTCCGCATCACCTTATCCACATTTACCTTCTCCCTCTGTAATATATATTCGCCATCGTCATCTGCCCTTACTAGGGCAGATGTGCTAAACCTTGTTGACCAGCTCCCTTCACCTTTCGTGATGGTAGGCGACTTTAATGCCCACCACCCCCTATGGGGCTCTCCGGCACCTTGTCCGAGACGCTCCCTTTTGGTGGACATTCTCCACCACCTCGATCTTGTCTGCCTCAACACCGGCGCACCGACCTTCCTTTCTGACACAACACACACTTATTCCCATATAGACCTCACAATATGCACTCCTCAGCTTGCCGGTCGGTTTGAGTGGTATGCACTTTCTGACACGTACTCGAGTGACCATTTCCCTTGTCTCATCCACTTCCTACATCATTCCCCATCTCCACGTCCCACCAGTTGGAACATTTCTAAAGCCGACTGGGGGCTTTATTCTTCCATGGCTGTTTTTCACAATCAGAATTTTCCCAACTGTGACAGTCAGGTCGAATACCTCACAAAGGTTATTCTCACTGCTGCTGAACGTTCCATACCTCGTACATCCTCTTCTCCACGTCGTGTCCAGGTCCCTTGGTGGACTGCAGCCTGCCGCGACGCGCTTAGAGCCCGGCGCCGTGCTTTAGGCACCTTCCGCCGCCACCCAACTTTGGAGAATTGCATCAATTACAAACGTATGAGAGCGCAGTGCCGTCGTATCATAAACGACAGCAAGAAAGCTTGCTGGACTGCTTTTACTAGTTCTTTTAACCGTTTTACTCCCTCCACGGTTGTCTGGGGTGGCCTACGCCGTTTGTCCGGCATCAAGGTCCACTCCCCGATTCCTGGCCTGACCGTGGAGAACGCAGTCCTCGTGGACCCAGCTGATGTTTCAAACGCATTGGGTCGTTTCTTTGCGGAGGTTTCGAGCTCTGCCCATTACCACCCTGCCTTTCTCCCTCGCAAACAGGTAGAGGAGGCACGGCCGCCTTCTTTCCGCTCTTTTAATCGTGAAAATTATAACGTCGCCTTTACCATGCAGGACCTAGATCGTGCTCTCGCCCTGTCCCGGTCTTCTGCTCCCGGGCCCGATTCCATTCATATTGAGATGCTGAAGAACCTCTCTCCTGCGGGCAAGTGCTTTCTTCTTAGTACCTACAATCGCATATGTTCCCACAAGTTGGCGTGAAGCCATTGTTGTCCCCATCCCCAAACCAGGGAAGGACAAACACCTTCCTTCCAGTTATCGCCCCATTTCCCTGACGAGCTGCGTCTGTAAGGTGATGGAACGCATGGTTAACGCTCAGTTGGTCTGGCTCCTCGAATCTCGCCGCCTCCTGACTAATATCCAATGCGGTTTTCGTCGACACCGCTCTGCTGCTGACCACCTCGTTACGTTGTCGACCTTCATTATGAACAACTTTCTAAAGAAGCGTCAAACAGTAGCAGTGTTCTTCGACTTGGAGAAGGCATACGATACCTGTTGGAGAGCGGGCATTCTCCGCACATTGCACACATGGGGCCTTCGGGGCCGCCTTCCTCTTTTCATTCAAGCGTTTTTGGCGGATCGCAAGTTCCGGGTACGGGTGGGCTCTGTTTTGTCAGATACCTTTTGCCAGGAGAATGGGGTACCACAGGGCTCCGTCTTGAGTGTGGCGCTCTTTGCCATTGCAATCAATCCGATCGTGGACTGCCTTTCAGCCGACGTCTCCGGATCTCTTTTTGTTGACGATTTCGCAATTTATTGTAGCGCCCAGCGGACGTGTCTCTTGGAGCGTTCTCTCCAACGCTGTCTTGACCGTCTATATTCCTGGAGCATCGCAAACGGCTTCAGATTCTCCACTGAGAAAACTGTGTGTATCAATTTTTGGAGATACAAGGAATTTCTTCCACCTTCTCTACGTCTCGGCCCTGTTGCTCTCCCTTTCGTGGAGACTACGAAATTCTTGGGACTCATGTTGGATCGGAAACTTTGCTGGTCCACACACGTGTCCTACCTGGCTGCCCGTTGTGCCCGATCCCTTAACGTTCTTCGTGTCCTCAGTGGCACGTCATGGGGAGCGGATCGTACCGTCCTGCTTCACCTTTACCAGGTCATTGTTCAGTCGAAGCTCGACTATGGAAGCCTTGTGTACTCTTCAGCACGGCCGTCGATTCTCCGCCGTCTCAACTCTATCCACCATCGTGGATTGCGTCTGGCGACCGGTGCATTTTATACCAGCCCTGTTGAAAGTCTGTATGCCGAGGCTGCTGTATTACCCTTGACCACTCGACGTGACATACTCTTGTGTCGGTATGCATGCCGCCTATGGTCGATGCCCAACCATCCCTCTTACAGATTATTTTTTGACGACTCACTCGATCGCCAATATCAGTTGTCTGCTATTGCCTTGCTTCCACCGGGAGTTCGGTTTCGCCGCCTGCTACAACGGCTCGATTTTACCCTTCCTTCCACCCTTCGGTTGAGCGAAAGCCCATTGCCACCGTGGCATCAGGCCCAGGTTCACACACACCTCGAACTTCGTTCGCTCCCCAAGGAGAGCACTCCGGATTTGGTATTCCGCTCGAGGCTTGTCGAACTCCGTTCGCGGTTCGATAATGCCGTATTTATTTACACTGATGGTTCCAAGAGCACTGCCGGTGTCGGATCTGCCTTCGTCGTCGGGGACAACCGGTTCCAATACAAGCTCCCTGACCGGTACTCGATCTTCACGGCTGAGCTTTTCGCCCTCCACCAGGCCGTTTTGTATACCTGCCGCCACCGCCAACCTTTCTATGCCATATGTTCTGACTCCCTTAGTGCCCTGCAGTCTTAAGGACCCTTTCTCGAACCATCCTCTCGTGTATCGGATCCAACGCTCCCTCCAGTTGCTGGCGGATGACGGCTGTCACGTTTCTTTCCTGTGGGTCCCTGGCCATGTGGGTGTGCCCGGGAATGAGGCCGCCAACACAGCAGCCAAGGCAGCAGCTCTTTTGCCTCGCATGGCTACCTTTTGCGTCCCATCGGACGATGTTCAACGGGCTCTTCGCCGGAGTATCGTGTCGCAATGGCACAGTGTGTGGCTTTCACTGTACAACAATAAATTGTGAACCGTCAAACCGATCCCGACCGCTTGGAGGACATCCTCATGCCCCTTTCGGCGGGAGGAGGTCATCCTGGCCCGGTTGCGGATCGGTCATTGCCGTTTCAGCCACCGTCACTTGCTATCCGCCGAACCTGCACCGCTATGCTCCTGCGGTGAACTGCTGACAGTGCGACATGTTTTACTGACTTGTGTTAATTTTAATCATCTCCGTGTAGCCCTTCACTTTCCGTCTACTCTGGAGGAAATTTTAGCTGATGACACACGAGCAGCTGCTCGGGTTTTGCGTTTTATGAACTTGGCCAACCTATCCAAGGATATTTAACCCTTTTAATTGTCTTTTATCTTTCGTTTTTAGCCTCTTGTTGATGTTCTGACAGTCACCATTTTTTTGAGATCCTAGCGACTCAATGTTCTTGGCTGGGTGCTAATGACCATAGAAGTTGTGCGCCCTAAAACCACAAAAAAAAAAAAAAAAAAAAAAAAAAGATAATGATTAACACTGCTGGTTGTTATCTCAAATTCTTGTTCCAAATCACTCATTAGTAAATTAATTACTTCCATAGATTCTGATACGATTAGTCCGTCATCAACGTGAATGGCTAGAATGGTCAAGAATTCACCCTTATTATTGACAAAAACACAGGGGTCTGCACTTGTTTCTGTCAGTCCAAATTTGTTCAACACACTGGTGAATCGTTTCTTCCATAGTCTAGAAGCTTGTTTAAGCCCATAGATACTTTTCTTCAGCTTGCATACCTTTTTGGTACCATCCTCAAACCATTCTGGCGGTTTCATATATATATTTCAGTATCTATTTCACTGTATAAAAATGCAGTTTTCACATCAAACTGCCTCATATGCATTGCTTTGGATGCTTCAATAGACAAGATTATTCTTATGGAATCAAATCTAACCACTGGACTGAAGGTTTCAGTATAGTTCATGCCTAATTTCTGTCGAAATCCTCTAGCAACAAGTCGAGCTTTAAATCTGTCCACAGTTCCATCAGTTCTCCTCTTCACTTTGAACACCCACCTATTGTCAAGTATTTCTTGGTTTTCTGGGGGCTCAGTCAAGATCCAAGTTTCATTAAGATTAAGAGAATACATTTCTTCTTGCATAGCCTGTTTCCAATTTTCTGCATTGTCACAGTCCATTACATCTTGATATGAGATGGGTTCATAGCACTTCGTTATGCAGATAGAATTTACAGTAGTATAGTTGGCGTATCTGACAGGCTTTTTGATTCTTGACCTGTCTCGTAGGCTGCTTCTAATTTTATTCTCAGATTTGATGACCTCTTGATTGTCATTTTGCATAGAAGATCTACAGTTGGCTTCAGTATTTGATTCTTCTTCAAATATTCTAATTTCTTCTCCTGTTTGATTCAGGGTTTCCTCTTGAGTAGTCTGCTTATCATCAGTTGTCTCAGATATTAGGAAAGGTACACATTCAGTATTGAAAGTTTTCTCTGATTGACAGTCCTTATATAATTTGCCCATGAAAACAATGTCACGATATATTTTAACTTGATCTTTATGAGAAAACCAAACACGATACCCCTTTACTTCTGTATCGTAGCCAACTAGAAAACCTTTTTCACCTTTGGAATCCCATTTCTGCCGTCTCTCCTTTGGAATGTGTGTATAAACCATCTCTCCAAATATCCTGAGTTTGGTCACATCATAATCCAATCCATTCCACATTTTGTGAGGTGATTTGCCATTGACACTGCTTGTACCTGTTCTATTCAAAATATAAGTTGCTGTATTAATGGCTTCAGCCCACAGTCGTATTGGCAGCCCACTTGCATGAATCATTGTTCTTGCAGTCTCCACCAAAGTTCTGTTCTCACGTTCGGCTGCACCATTCTGTTGAGGACAATAAGTTACTGATTTTTGATGTGTTATCCCATAATTCTGCATTATTTTTCGCACTTCATGGTTAATGAATTCTAGTCCAATATCAGTTCTGATCACTTTAATGCCATTTTCAATTTGTTTTTCAGTAGTTTTTATGAAAGATTCCAAGTGTTCCGCAACTTCAGATTTATATCTTAGAAAATACACAGTTCTCCAATGTGAATAATCATCTTTTAACAAAAGAAAGTACCTTGAACCATCAATAGAATCAACTTGCATAGGGCCACACAAATCACAGTGAATCAGTTCACCTGCTCTTTTTGACTTTGAATCACTTTTGTGGAAAGGTAATTTATGAATTTTCCCAACGACACAGTCTTCACACAAACTTTTATCTTCTTCCTTAAATTGAATCTGCCTATCTTTCAGAAACTTTTTCACATGGGGAAAATTTTGATGAGCAAGTCTTTTGTGCCAAATTTTAAGATCTTCCTTGGTAGCCACATTTGCTTGAACACTGTCATTTTCACTAAGTGAAATCTTAAATTTCATCCTATACAACCTTTCTTCACGAACTCCCACTGCAACAACATTCTCTCCCTTGAAAAGTCTGCATGTTGCCTTGTCAGATTTAAATTGTATGCCCTTGTCTAATGCTGCTCCAAGTGAAAATAAATTAAACCGAATATCTGGCACATATAAAACATTTGACAAATACTTTTCATTCCACCTTTTACCATCAAAGGCTAGAATGTTTATGTCACCTTTCCTATGTGAAGTAATAAAACTACCATCACCAATACAGATTTGGACTTCACTCTCAAATGGACTGTAATTTACAAACCATTCAATTTCATTACACATGTGATCAGTAGCACCAGAATCTAAAGCCATGCATTTTTATTTACATGATTGGCTGCTAAAATTTTGCTTATCAAAGCATCCCCTCTTAGTTCAGACTGATTCTGACCTTGATGCTTTGAAACAGTACTTCTGCATTCTTTTGCACAATGACCGGGTTTATTACACTTGAAATAGTTTTGCAATCTTTAGCCCAATGACCAGGTTTATTACATTTGAAGCACTTACCTTGTTTTCTTGAATTTTTATTTGCAGGACAGGGATTATTCTTAAAATGATTACTTCTTCCTTGTGTACCTGCTGCAAATGCTTCCCCCTTCATGTCTTCCTGAAGACTAAGGCGTTTTTCCTCCATCAATAATCTTGATGTCAAATTTGCTAATGTCTGTTGATCCGGATGTGTTGATTCCCATTCATCAGAAAATGGTTATAACTTCTTGGTAGTGTCATTAACAGTTTTGTGATCACCATAGAATCTGAAATATTTTCACCTTGATTCCTTAACCGATGTACCAGGTCTTCTAATTGTGAAATATATGTAGCCATATCATTTGAAATATCCTTTTTTAGGTTATACCATTGCTGCTGGAGTAAATGTATGCTTACACTGTTTTTCTGTTCATAAACTGAAAGTAATTTGATCCACATAGCAGCTGACGATTCACAGTTAATGATATGTAGCAATGGCTTGTCTTCAATTGATGTTCCAATAACTTTCTGAGCTGCATTGTCCAACTTATTCCATCTTACAAGATCTTTTTCATACTTCAGCCTTGCTTTAGTATTCATGTTGTCATTACACTCTGGTTTAATTACTTCACCTGTGACAATGTCCCAAGCTCCCATAGCACTTAAAGAAACACGAACTTGAAATTTCCAGGCAGACCAATTTTCAATGCCTTTGAGTTTTGTAATTCTAGAAATTTTGTTTTCCATCATTTTAACACAGCAGAAATAACCTTAAAACTTTTGCTCACACAAATTTAATACTACAATAATGCACCCACTATTCAGTTTTACTTTTGTCAGTTCAAAACTTGTCACTCAGTGATTACTGGGCCCATAACCTTTTGAAAGGCTAAATATAATACCACTGTTTCTCACAAAAGGATAATGACAAGTTTTATTAACAAGAAAAACTGGTACAGTTATCTTTAACTCAAGAGGCGCACAACCATTAGGCAAGAGACAAAGAGCAGTAAATCTACAAAAAGTCTATATATGCATTTACTCTTTGAAAAGAACTATTATGTCAAAGCATAGACAACTGCAAAGTGGACAAAACATAAGACAGTAGCACAGTACTTAAAAAAAACATAATAATAAACATTTTTAATAGATTATCACAACAATTTCATTAGCTTATTCATATAATGCCATACATGAGAGAAATTATCAAACAATGGAAAATATCAGTGGAATACATGAGTATGAAATTTTATTGAAAAACATTTACCGCCAAGCTGCGGCAAGAGATAACACACATGAAAGAAACTAAAATGTGCAAGTTTTTGGAGCCAGAGGCTCTTCCTGCTGTCAAGGAGATTGAAGGGAAAGGAACAGGGCTGATGTAAAACAAATGTAGCGGTTTATGAAATATGGAGAATTCCAGTAATGTTATCCTGAACTTCGGTTCAGAGGAGACTTAATTTTCTGTAATTGTGCCCATTCTGTGAAACCCCTTCAATCCTTTCTTTACTCCTATTCCCTTCCCGTCAACCTTTCTAACAGTATGAGAAGCTACTGCCTTTGAGAGCTTGCACATTTTTATCTCCTTTTATATGTTTGTCTTTCACTGTTTGGTGTGTAGAGTCATTAACTGTTCAATTATAGTATATTTTCAAGATTTGATTACTTATCAGAATATGAAGTAGAATAGATTGCTACTTGCTACACAAAGGTGTAGAGTTCCAGACAAGCACAATGAAAGAAAACTACTTGTTTTTGCTGTTAGCAAACATACTCAGACTGTAGATAAATTATTATTATTTTTTTTAACGTCCAATTTCAGAAAGAAATATCAAATAGTATTCTTCCAGTGTGCCCACTTGCCACTCTACTCCTACCTTACGTAGCTGGTATCAATCTGTTCTCTTTCGAAATATTATAAAAATTGTGATACATTGTATATTAATTAATGAATAGTTTACATTTTAGTCTATTGTTGATTTACTTTCCTTCCACAGAAAATTGCATGGTCACCAGATTCTGAATTTTTGCTGTGTGCACTTTACAAGAGATGTAGAGTGCAAATATTTTCTCTTGCGGATTCTGATTGGAGATGCAGAATAACAGAAGGCACTAGTGGTCTCATAGATGCTTTATGGTGTCCTGATAGCAGACACATTCTAACCATAGGTGAATTTTATGTAAGTTTTTGTATCTAGCTAGCTTACTAAAGAATTATAGTATTGAAATGTGAATGATAACCAAGAGAATGTATTCAACTTCCAGGAAAAGTGCTGAAGGAAAGGGGGGGGGGGGGGGAACAACATAAAAGTATGAATTTTCACAAATAGATTATTTTGATATTACTGGTTTTAATTGTATCAACTATTGTACCTTTATAATGTTATCATTTGAGCATAACCACTACTGTAATCAGTATTTTGTAATTAAACTGCCCTGCTCTTGTATTGTTGGTATGCTCATTAAATATGGTACTAAAGACCTTTTAAATTGTTCAAACACAATGTAAAATGGCATTAACATTCCATCGTATAATAATGTTGTTAATGACAAATAACTTGGTATGCATTGATTGTCATGTGAGCACAGTACAAGATATAAGAATTATTTCCATCTTCAAAAAGTTTGTGTCCACAATTTTTTTAGTCAGCCTCTCCCCTTCCATTTGTTGTATTTCAGGCTTTTCCTGCCTTATATTTCATCTTTAATGAAATATTTCAAACACTTTTAGTCTGTTTACATCTCTGCTGTCCTTTACTTTTCTCAGGAATTTAATCTTTGTTGGTTGAATTTTATTATTTCGAATAATTCAGCTGTCAGTCCTGAAGGTATTCAATCAGTTAAGTTAAATTCACAATTCAATTTTGTCTGGAAAACTTGTACATTGGTAGATACATTATATTTACCTGATTTCAAGAAAATTAATTTTTCAGTGGTAGCAAAAAGGCATAAGAAATAATATTCAGCACAAAGATTGATGTACTTTGTGAGACCAGTGTGCAGTTGGCATAAAATATGAACATCAATGTTACATGAGGTTGTTTTCCATGGGAAATTGTCCAGCGATTTACTTAGCTTCTTTATGGTGCAAGTGGTTGGAACATTCGAACTTAGAGAATTCAAAATAAATAAATAAAGGTCATAACTCAAAACCTGCTACCACCTTAAGTGCTCTTTTACCTAGAATAAAACATAACAGCAACTTCACATACATAGCTCATGCACACAAATGCATGCACACTCGCACCCATATCGATTGCGTAATTTTTCACTGCTTGTAGTACAGGCCTACAACATGGGTGTCATTAGTACATGGAAATAAAAGAACTGCATGTTTGTAACTTTTGTATTTGACCTCATAATGAACTATGTCTTTGCACTGAAGACCAGTACATCAACATAGAGGGAAATACTTGACTTGTTTTGAAAAAAAAGTACTCAACTCAATGATAAATACATCAGTTTTTTGTTCTGTACCAATAGTTGTGCTGTGAAATATACAAATAATAAAATGAAGCCTCTTATTTAATATCTAATGGCATAATTATAATTCAGTGGCATATATTTTAGAATGTTACTTGAGTGTGTTATTTCTACAATCAGATTAATTAAGCATCAGTGTATAAGTATTAACTTACACCAAGATTATTGTAAGGCAGTCATCAATCTGAAGATTAGTTAGAACATCATCATACCATACTAATCATAGTACTGTTGGGAAAAGTATGACTTAAATTGCCAGTTACAGGGGAGCTATAGTTTAATGTGAATACTGAAGCATAGCAAATCATCATTTTTCACATCAACAAACATTGACAGAGTTAGTTATTGACAGATAAAAATCCTTGGATGACAAGGTCAAACACAAATGAATTATGACAAATAGTTTATCCTTAAGAGACAGAAGTAATTCAAGTATTAGTTAAGTCACTTTTGGAGTACTGCTTACTAACTATCAAATACTATAAGAAATAATTTCCTAAAATCCTTGTGCACTAATCTTTGTCGAAGATTACAGGTGTAAATATTGTCTATCGGAGACATTCTTGATTAATTGGTTGTTAATGTAATATTTCTCATTTTCAGGCATGTGTCAGTGTCTGGTCTCTTGTAAACTGTTCTGTCTTATATATACACAATCTAAAGTCAACAGCATCTCCTGCTTTGTCATTCAGTCCTGATGGCAGCTACCTAGCTGTGATAGAAGACCATGGGTCTACAAACAAGGTTTCCTTATTTGACCCAGCAGCTTGGAAACTGATCAAGGTATTAATGTAGTTAAAATAATGTTCAAAGAAGAGAGAGTGGCTGGTCATTACATATCTTAGTTTGATACCACTGATTGTAACACACAAAGAAGACACAAATGGTGGTGAAACTAAATGTTTGTACTGGCTTTTGGAAATAAATATTTCCTTTGTTAGGTTGTGAGTAACCTTTCACTTCTAGCCCCTTTTTCTTCCCTCCTCTCCTAGCTGACAAAGGAAATATTCATTTCAGAAAGCTAGTGGAAACGTTCAGTTTTGTTGCCATTGATGTCTTTTTTTTGTGTGTTACAATTGGCGCTACCAATCTAAGGTAAGTACTGGCCAACCACTGACACTTTTGAACATTATTTTCACATTTCAGTAGAGAATTTCTGTAATTAAATATTAATGTAGTTATTTGTTTGTTGGTATTAATTAATTATATATTTAATTTCTAATATGAAACTTAAATAGTATTAATATATAAATTTAATAATTTATTATATTTTAGTATTTTTAATATTAATAATTAAATATTAAATACTTAAATATTTTAATACGTAATTAATATAATACATGACATTTAATATAAGTGTCATCTTGTCCTTAGGATGAGGTAGAAAATGATTTTGGTATTACTTATTCATACTTTTGAGTGTTAAAAACATCCATTAATGTAAAATCGGAAAGAAATTGTAGTTTTGACTATGTTGTTGGGCACAATTATCTATGGAATACAGTTGTAGCTATACGTGCATATAAAAGACACCAAAACCTTCAGTACCCAGAGCAGACAGGCAACAAACCACAGAATTATCTTTGGCAAAATATGTTATCTATATATCTGAATAAAAAGCTAAAGAGAATAGTTGTACAAGAAATATTTTGTTTCAGAAGGAAATATGCCTTGGCAATAGGATATGTTGAATTAAAAAGAGCCTAAGATATTTTACTTAGATGTTTATTAATTAAATACTGTGACCTTGGAATGAATTTTTTTCTTTGCTTTATTAATTGATATAGTATAACTTGTGGAAAAATAACACAGTTCAACTCTAACCTGATTTCCTTTCTAACTTGGCACAAATATGGAAACTGATATTAACTAAATTTATTAACAATTGCACTACATATACTAAAGAGAGGGGGCCACTGCCAGAGGCTGAAGGGTATAAGCAGAACTGTTCAGGACAACCACCATGCCAATGACCCACCGTCGGAACTCAGGATAGCAGCACTGGTGACGGACAGTCTTCTTCAGGTCCCATGCGTATGTCAGGAGCTAATTGAGGCTGTGGCTCCTGCATAGAAACATCTGTGGAAGGAGGTAGAAGTAGCTGAGATGCAGCTGCTTAATGCAGCTGCCATTCGAACTCTGGCTGGCAGTACCCAGGAGCCAACAGCATTTGCTGACGAAATGGCTGCACTCACAGCAGAGGTGTAGACACTTATAGGACAGATGGCTGTTTCCCTGTGGAATGACAGTCCCACCCCAGAGGCCACTGTGACCAGCATGTATCTTGCAATCCTCTAGGTTGAGTATCTACTTGGTCACAGATCTGGTGGCGATGCTGTCAAACCTCTTGTTCATCCATCTGCAAGGTATAAACCTGGCAGTCATTCAGGTGGAGTGGGGTAGTGACCAAAACCCCATGTCCAGATCACGGTTCACAGTCTGGAACTTTATAGATTAAACACAATGATTGAACCTTTTTCTACAATTCCTCCACAGGGAAATCGTGTGGATATTTGCACATCTGTGCCCTAAAGGTACAAACCATGCACTCAACCTTCTCATTAGACTGAGGGTGAAAAGGCAGAGTGCGGACATAGACTGTCTGACCCCTCACGCTCCTGTGATCGAAACTATGGTCCCTTGTCTGAAAAGCTTGCTGACAGAGCTTGAATAATCAGCTTGGTAGTGGTTGAGGAGCTTCGGACTGTGTATAAAAAATGTGAAAAGGAGTCTGAGGAGTCAAAAGGCATTCTGAAATGGACCTGCAAAATCCATGTGGATACATTGCCAGAGCTGTGCTGTGATAGGAGAGAAGATGATTTGGGAGACGATTGTTGACCTGAAGAGTGGGGACATGATGCTACCAAATGTTCCAGTTCCCTGTTGAGGCTCAGCCAATACACATCTGTGGGAAAACACCTTTTCCCCCCTGCCCTTCTTGTAGCAAGTGTAGGATCACCCACTGTAAACTCCCTGGAATGAAGACCCATGGAGCTGTATAACCTGTGGCCATGAGTAGAACCCCATTGAAGACAGTCAGACAATGGCGCAAAACAAGAAATTGCTTTGTGGTTTAGAAGCCCGATCCAGAGGATGGTGTGATCAACCCTGTTGGTCACAGCCCCCCCCCCCCCCACCTGTTGGCCTTGCTGTGGCCTTGGCAACCCAGGTATTCATGATAGGAAAGCTGTTGACTGCCTGACAACAATATACATCCAGTTGAAAACATAATACTTTCTTCCTATCGAACTCGGGATC
The DNA here is from genome assembly GCA_026315105.1 of Locusta migratoria. Lineage (NCBI taxonomy): Eukaryota > Metazoa > Arthropoda > Insecta > Orthoptera > Acrididae > Locusta > Locusta migratoria. The sequence continues at coordinate 161,273,280 of CM048751.1, read as the reverse complement.
TGGACACACTGGGAGATACGATAAGACATTGGCATGCTGTTCCATGGGCCAAAAATGGATGTCATAGTTGTACTTAAAAGGCCCAGCAATGCAGCCGGTGCTCTGCCTTCTTGGAAACTTGGGCCATGAGCCATCAAAAATACTAGTGGCTTGTGCTCCATAATACACTGGAATTTGTGGACATAAAGTAAGATAGGAAATTTGGTGACAGCATACACGATGGGCAGAGCCTCCTTTCAAATATGAGAATACTTAACCTAAGCCGGGGGCAGCGTCTTTGAAGCAAAATCCAGGGGTTCCTCTGAGCTGGCCTCATTCCAATGAAGTAGCAGTTCCCTATCCTGTATTGGGAGGTGTTGATAGACAAACTCAAAGGTTTCGATAGGATCAGAGGTAACTAAACAAGGAGCCAACCAGAGACTTTTCTTCAGAGTGGCAAAATCCCAGTCAAACACTGGAGACCAAACGAAAGAGGCACCTTTGTGGAGAAGGCCATGTAGATGGTGCGCAATGGAGATCCCAGAGATGAACTGAAGGTAGTAAGCAATCTTCCCTAGAAATTCCTGCAGCTCGCACAACAATGAGGGCATGGACTCAATGGGACGAATACCCTGATGGAAGATATGACTGGACGATTTAAAAAATTTCGACTGCTGCAGACTGCTAAGAGAAACTCCAGGTGTTGGGGTTGCTGACAGGCTCGAAGGTCCTGTAACTACTTTGTGTCCCTTACCAAGCACTGCTTCCATTTTATGACCTTAGACGCTGCGGTGTGATTAGTATAAAAGGTGTATAAATTTTAAAAAAATATATATTTCACTGCTGCTACCTTCAAGATTTGAAAGAGAGTACTCCAGTCAACACTGTCAAAAGCTTTAAATAAATAATAAAAAACTTAAAATGTGGGTTTTCCTGTCCTTAACCTATCTTCTAAGATGTTGTTAGAATTGCCTCACTGTTCCTACATTTCTCAAAAATCCAAATTGATCTTTCCCAAGGTTGGCTTCTATTCTCATACATCCAGTACACCAGGTAGAATAGTTTCTTCATGACTTCTCTGAAGGATTCAGCAATTCTGCCAAATTCTTCTCACAATATTGTATTTTTCTCATCTTCATATACATCCTTTCCTGAATGAAACTTTCACTCTGCAGCAGAGTGTGCACTGATATGAAACTTCCTGGCAGATTAAAATTATGTGCTGGAACCAGGAGTCAAACCTGAGACCTTTGCCTTTCACAGGCAAGCACTCTACTGACTGAGCTGTCCCGACACGACTCACGATGCTGCCCCACAACTTTACTTCCTCCAGTACCTCGCCTCCTACTTTCCAAACATCGTGAGTCATGTCGGTATAGCTTAAGTTAGTAGAGCACTTGCCTACGAAAGGCAAAGGTCCCAGGTTTGAGTCCTGGTTCCAGCACACAATTTTAATCTGCCAGGAAGTTTAATATCAGCGCGCACTCTGCTGCAGAGTGAAAGTTTCATTATTTCTCTAAAAAAAAAAAAAAAAAAAAGATTGATGAACCACAGACAACCATGTAAAAAAGAAATTGACATTGCACACTTTTAATTTTCAGCCACAGTGATCGTAAGAGAGAGAGAATGCACATGTCACATAATAATTCAGGCACATGACTGCCATCTCAGGCTGCAATGGCCCAACCAATATCTTGACAGCAAGTGACAGAGGGGAGACCGCAGTAGAAGATTGGGAACAGAACATTCTACTCCACCTTGAAGCATAAAGGCTCAGATGGAATGGAATATTGGGTTTGAAAATCTAAAGTGAAGGGTGGGGGAGTGAAGAGGGGAGGTGCAAATGGTTATAAGATACAAAAAAAATAATACAAAAAGAAGTGGCACACAGTTGGAAGAGAGACATAAACTGAGATGAGATGAGATGAAGGGAAGGGAATGGGGGCACTATTAGTTAAGAGGTGTAGAGACAATAGGTTACTGTAGGTTGAGACCAAGATGATTATATAATGTGTTATCTAGCCATATAATGTGTTATAAGGAAACGCCCATCTGCATGGTTCAGAAGAGCTGGTGATTGAGAAGAGGATACAAATGACCTGGGTTGTAAAGCAGCCATTGAAATAGAGCATGTTATGATCTGCTGTATGCTGTGCCAAGGGGTGCTCCATGTTGCTTTTGGCCACAGTGTCTCACTGGTCATTCATACTGATGGGGAATTGGTTGGTAGTCATACCAGTGTAGAAAGCCTTGCAATGATTGCAGAATAATTGGTAAATAACATGGCTGCATTCACAGATGACATGGTCTCTTGGCTGGATAGGATAAGCCTGTGACAGGGCTGAAATAGGAAATGCCAGGTGGATGGATTGGGCAGCTCTTGCATTGTGCTCTTCTAGAGGAATTTGATCCATGAGGTAAGGTGTTGGGATTTTAAATCACATGAGGATAGATTAGGATGTTGTGGAGCTTGGGTGGTGATGGACACCCACTTTGAGGGGTTGGAAGGAGCTTGTGTAGGGTGTCTCTAATTTCAGGGCTTGTTGACAGATAATCAATGCCCTGACAAAGGATGTGGTACAGTTGTTCAGTTCGGGGTAGTATTGTGTGACAAGGAGGCACTCCCTTGAGGGTAGTTTTGGGGCAGGAGGGAGTTTTGGCTGTGTATGTTATAAAGCATAGTAAATCTGATGCATACTAGGTCTGGGGGCAAATGCCTGTCTGTGAAGGCCCTTGCGAGACCTTCAGAATATGTGGTAAGGAAATTTTCAATGCTACAGTTAGGCTGTCCATGGTGTGATGGAGCCAGCTGTCAAAGTGAAGGTTCTGTTTGTAAGTAGCTGTTTTTAATGTAGACAAGAGTTGTGGATGGAGCCGTAAGTAAAGTGAAGCTTAATGTCCGGGAAGGTGATATACCCAGTTGAGAAGGACCAAGTGAAGAGTATAGGAGAAGAGGCGTTGAGATTGTAAAGAGACAAGGACAAGGTGTCTTGCCCTTGAGTCCAAATTTTGGAAATTTCATCAGTGAACATGAAGCAGACTAGGAGTTTGGGGTTTTGAGAGACTAAAATAGTTTCATCTAAATGGCCCATCAGTAATTTGGCATACAAGGGTGCCATCCAGATTTTTGTTGTGTAGGCAGTGTCCTTACACCTCATGTTATTTTGCACTTCTGGTAAATAGGCTGCATCCAGTGAGTGTGACTTTAAGGGCACAGTATTTGCCATTTAAAAGTTCTCATCTTCTTGACCTATCTACCTATTTTATACAGCATCTTTTCATGTAAAACTTTTTAAAAAATACATACAAATGAAAAAGTTTTTACCTGCCTTGCTAGCTCTTCATAAAGCTTTTACTTGGTGTCATGTGATCATAGTGACTGTTTCTCCTACCACACAGCAGCACCATATCATCCATTCAAATGGTCCACAGATACCATTTGACATACCTCTGACAATAAAGTTTGGTAAATAATCATGTAACATAAATGTGGACGAACTATGAACTACAGTTACCTCACTGTCCTTTGAAATAGTCACCTCCCATAACTATACACTGCCGAGCTCTGCGATACATGGCCTGGAAAATTTGCACGAAGTCTTCCCATGGGATGATGATCAAAAGCCTCATCATATTTCATTGGATGTCAGAAATATTGTCAAATCTCATTCCTTTCAAAGTGAGTTTGAGTTAATAGGAAGAAGTCTGCATGAATGAGATCCAGTGAGTATGGTGGATGTTCTAATTGCACGACAGCACTTGCCCACACGCGGTCAATATCGTCAAACAGTTGTTGGCAAAAAAAAAAAAAAAAAAGAGGGGTGGTGCAGCTTTAATGTCCGCCATAGTCACCAGCTCTCAATGCTCCAGACGTCTCCCTCTTCCTTCAACTCTCTCATTTTAAAAGGAGAGAGCCTTGATGATATTTCTGACATCCAGCGAAACTTGAAGCTTTTGAACACCATCCCAAAGGAAGAATTCATGCAAAGTTTCCTGAAAATGTATTGCAGAGCTTAGTGATGCTTAGTTATGGGACGTGACTATTTTGAAGGGCAGTAAGGTACTGTAGTTCATAGTTCATCTACATTAATGTTTTAGGACTATTCACCACACTTTGTCAGAAGTTGTAATACAGAATATGACAAATCTATGATAGCAAGTTAGGAAACTACTGTATGTTCGTTATAAAGGAAATCAGGTCCCAGAAGGATATTTGGCTCTCTATTGTAGGGTGGTCTACAGTGTTCCTTGGAAAATTGGTTGACACTGCTAATCAAAACTTCCTCTCTTTACTGGTATGTCTAAAGCAGGGGCAATTAAAACTACTTGATTTGTGTATTTTTTCTGAACAAAAAGGATTATTTCAACAAATTTACAACTTTATTTTACAGCATGTCCCATGTGATGACTTTCTTAGTGTTGGTGGAATGTCTTGGTGCCCAAATGGATCAACATTATGTTTGTGGGACAACAAGCTCCAGCAGTGTTCTGTGAAACTGTTTTGCATGGAAGTTGGGTCATGGATAGGCCAATATAAGCACAGCTGTCTTGGAGTAAAAGTTGTGACATGGTCACCATCAGGGCAGCTCCTAGCTATTGGATGCTGGGATGGTACTGTAAGTATTATACAATACCTTCATTTTTACTTCTGATATGTCTGTGTTAATTAATGTTGCCAGCTGGTTACACGAAGTTCACAGGTTTAATACTTAGATGCCTCAGATTACTCTGTTGAACAAATCTATAACAGATGACTCATCTGCACAAAGTCAATTGAAAAGCTGCATTTATGATAGAAATAGTAATGATTAATTCGAAACTGCACAAGTAGTACTATGTCTAATGGATTTCAGTAAGCATATTTGATGCTGATTTGGATTGTTTAGTATGTGAGGTTATAAAAGTTCAACAGACAGAAAAATTAGTCACTCCATTCTGCATGAACAGATTGTTATGCCTTGACAGATGTCACAGCAATTAATTGAAATACTCAACATCACACAAAACCTGAACATGAGCATAAGGCAGTAGTAAGAGTAAGATGTCTACATTTCAAGTGGCCATTGTGTGCGAACAGGCTGAATGCGAGATGTGATAAAATGGCAAGAAGGGCAATTTTGTTTAGCTGTGTACATAGCCATATGGTGTGTTCTGGTTTTGACAGTATTTGATACTGGTGTAATGTATGTGTCTATGAAAGATGTCAACTGGTGGTTGGAAAAATTCCATGGAGGGAGACCAAAGGTACATTTCGCAACTTGTCAATCAAAATCACTTCCAAACCTGATTAGAATTGCTGTAGGCAGGGAATAAAGAGCCACCACAACCTGTTCATGAGAGAATAATTTGACACAAGTTGTCAGTCAACATCTGAATGAAAAGTATGCTATAAATATCCCTAATTTTCTTGGCAGCAACAGCAGATTTTGTTGGACTGGAAGTAGTTTTCTGAACACTTTGCCATTCTATTGCATCTTGACTGGCCTGCATAAATGCACTCCCAGAATTTTATGGAATTTGACAATCAAATTGTCAGAAAGTGTTATAAATGTCTTAACCTTGTGCCGTAACCTGGTCATAGATCAATATTGTCGATAATCGTTGCGCTTGGTAGCAGCTGGCTGAAATTTCAAGAGGCAAGAACTAATTCACTACAAATGATGCAAGCAACACCCAGATTTGCAGTTCTTTAACACTTTAATGATTTATTATTAGTGCCCAATTGTCCCAATTTATGTTCAGCTTAAAAGTCTCGTTAATTACATCCATTAATACCAAGCAAGCACATTCCACACATCAATAATTTGACTTCACAACACAGTTCGTGTGGAATACAAATGTTTTAGGTGTACATAGTAATGTGGCACAAATATTAATTAATCATAGTAGATGCACCTTTCACACTAACAACACTGACTAACTTTTGCATAATTGTTCAAAATTAAAGTCCCAACTGGCATGGCTTGTGCCTCAGATCGCAGCCAAAACAATACTTTGAACTAGTGTGGATTATGCCTCTGACAACTGGCTAAACAACACACTATTATGTGTTGCGAGCGCATCCTATTTATATCATGCAAGCAGCAGAAAGATAGATTAGAGAAAATAATCTACTCATAAATACAAAGAAAACAAAATGTACAAATTTTGAAACAACTAGAAAAAAAACAGCTCTGAAAATTTTATTCTAAATGTTGGGTGTACAGCTTTGGACAAAGTGAACTCAAATGGGTTTTTGGGAATAGAGATGGACAAATATCTGACTTGGGAAAACCATGTTAATAAAATCTGCTCAAAAATTAGCGCCAACATATTTTTAATGAAAAAAAAATGTCTTGTACAGTGTACACAGAGACTTTACTAATAATGTACTATGGACTTATCTATCCACACACATTATATGGTATACCAGTATTGGGAGGAGCAGCTGATGTACATATTCAGAGAATTTTAAAACTACAAAAGAAAGCGATCAGATGCATTGCGAAATTAACACCACGTGATTCATGTAAAAATAAATTCAAGGAATTAAAAATACTGATAGTACCAAGTGTGTACATATGAGACTATATGTCTACTTTTTTCAAATAAAAAAAACTACAAAAGGAACAGAGACATATGCGACCCCAATACAAGAAATAGGGAAAATTATCATATCACTAGAAAAAGACTAAATCTGACAGGTAGAGACCCTGTAAATGCTGGATGCCTATTATAGAACACTGCCTATTAGTATAAGAAACGTAAAGGAACTAAATACCTTCAAAAGAAAACTGAAGGAACACCTTATCAGTGGATGTTGGTATAATATAAATAAATACTTAACAGAAAGTTGAATTCAAAACAAGTAACGGTGCACAACACTTATAAATTATGAAAACGACAGATAACGCAACATAGATTGTGTGTGATCTAGTGAAATTTTGTAAAATTATTACTGAAATTCTCTGAAATTATATATAAATGTTAAACTTCTAAGAATTCACTTGCTATATGTAAAACTGAAAACACTGACATGTTTATGATATTCTTGAATAACAGAACGTCTTGATTGCAAATGTTTGTAATCAAGACGTTCTGTTATTCAAGAATTCATCTGAACATGGTTGCTGTTCCACACCATGTAAAAATGTTTGATATGTTAAATGTCTAATATCATTGTAAAATATGATCTACAGACAATAAATTATTATTATCCAAACAGTGTCACTGAAAATTGTGTATTGTTAATTATGTACATAAAATTAATTATAATGGAAAATAAACAATTACATGTAACTGTCTACAGTAAAAGACGGCGTAAATAATACTGAGTAAATTGATATACAAATTTTGGTTAAATTAATAGTATTTCACTTGCAAATATATTTAAATAGGTTTTCAAAAAATTATTTCATAATACATGGTAATTGCACAGAAACTAATGAGGGCAAACCTTTCCTAACATCACTTGTGAAACATATTAATACCTACTTTAATATTATGAGAAAAGAATTTACCTAGTTTTAACAGAAATACTAATTAGCACACTATCTGAACTTTAACAATATGTCTGTGGCATTAATTAATATTTGCTTCTTAAACATCTCTTGTGTCAAATTATAGAAAAATACTTCAGCTAGTTACTTCACAACAAATAACAACAGATCTTTTAGAAAAGAAAATGATAATAGACTAAGTAAATTCATATCTATTATTATGCAACACTGGTATTGGGAGGTTTAGTAATGCAGGCAGATGGGAATAAATCCCAACATTCTTCATTATAACCAAGAAATCGCAGAAACCCTAAATTTTCATGGCTGGAATGGGTTTAAACCATCGTCCTTCTCAATGCAAACAGTCTGCTAACCACTGCACCACCTCGTGCAGTCAGGACTGAAGAGTGTTAAGAGAAAATATTTCATTTTGAATTTGAGGTTACTGATTTAAACAGAATGGTAGATTGTTGCCAAGCTGGCAGTGCCTACAAATCATCATTTTAAAAGTCTGAGACTAGTTCTCTGCCAGTGTAGCATCAGATATGTGACATTGTTCTAAAGTAAAGTCACTGTTTAAATCTTTTTATCATCATCAAAATTTTTTAAGGTCTATTACTGTCCGAATAAGCATTAATTCCCTAATTTAGTGAATGATACACATCATCAGTCCAGATGTCTCCGAGTCTGGTCCCAGGTCAGTTAGCGTAGCTGTTCACTGTGGAGAACCATGAAAAAAGTAGACTCTGACTAATGCCAGAAAAAAAATACATACACAATTCACCTCTGAAAAATTATTACACCCTGTAAGTGGTTTTCCACTTGGGAAAAACTTTACTTTTTACCTGGGAAATCCAGGAAAAATCTGGGATTTTTTTCTTCTTATCCATGTATACACCCTGGTCTTTATAAAGGTTTCCTCAAGTATCACCTATAACTCTGCTATCTCAAAATTAACAAATTTCTGTCAGTTGCACAATCACCACAGTCTTGTGCAGAGGTGCCGACCACATTTCGCTCCAGCACTCCATTGGTGTGAAATTACAAAAGTTGAAGAATTTTTTTTGAACACACCGCATATAATGTTCCATCATAGCTTTAGTAATTGTTAGTGCCTTCATTGGAAGGAGAAAGATAGTTTTTCGTAAAGTTAAAAAGGAAGCATAGGCCACTCCGATCCCATGATCGGAGGACATACTTTTTATGGAGAAAAGGTATGAAAGAGATGAAGTTGGATGCATTATCGTAGAGTAAGAGGTCAAGGACGGTACTTGGGAAAAGGCAGTGTAACCTTCAGTATAGAAATGATCATAAATAGTTATGTTTAATCAGTACTTTTCAGTTTATTACAGCATGGTTGTGCTGTAATAATCATGTTTGAGTCAAAGTGCAGAATCATTGTCTTGGGATCTTGGTGCTCAGGTACTGTTTGAACGGGGGTTTATCTCACACCAGCACCTACATGTAGTAGATTAAAAAAATCTTTCTTATATACAGTAAGCTGAGTTTGGACGACCAACTAGAGTTGGCACCCAGGTAAATACTGCAGATTGATTCGTTACTTTTGTGAAATATGTCACTTGCTCTGAAATACCACAATTTGTATGTGCAAAAATGTCTTTCTGGGAGGTTATTGTAGCACATCTTTTTTACACCTCTGTCATTCCATGTGATGAGACCTTTTCCAGTAAAAGATAAAATTTTAAAAATCTCTAAGTGTGGCATATATTTTTGCAGCAAAAGTCTCAAAGATGCAGAAACCAATATTTCTTTCAATCTGTCTTGACCTGAAAGATGTACAACAGCTAGAAAATTACTACTTCCTGTTACAGACCAAACGGTAAAATTTAACAAGAAATGTTGGCAACTCTACAGGCTAGTGGTTTTGAAGTTAGATGCCCCTTTGTTGTGCATATACTGTCTGGATTATTGTGAAACTGTAACTGTGTTTTTACATATATAATACAGGTAAATAAATTATTTATGTTAAAAAAACTAAATTCAGAATTTGTCACAAACCCAGCCCAGAAATAGACATTTCTTTAGCAGTGTACTTTAATGATATATAAAGTTGAAAGTCTATAAAAGTGAGGGCTACAACTTTGAATAGTAATTTTTTATAGGAACACAATATGTCAAGAAATGTGTTTTGGGTGTGACATGTTGGTGTTACAGATATGAATTTTGCAACATGGAAATTTTAGTGTATCAACATAAACTATTGCTGTTGTTCTTAACTGTTATTACTATTAGTGTTGTTGTTAACTAGCTAAAAATATTCTTGTCATTTATCATAGGACAACCATGTCATCCACTGAAAGGTGCTGCAAGTTTTGGGAAAAACTGAGGCAATCTACAATTAAGTATGAAGCAGTGCTAGAAAAGGAACACATGAGAGATAAGTTACAGAGAGAAAAAATAAAGCTGCTCTGCAGGATGGTAAAGAGAAACATATGTGAGATAGTGCTAGACAAGGATGGTGTCAAGAAAAGAGTAAAATTTCTGCTCAATCTGCTTCTTCATCTTCCATTTCATCACCTGCTAAATTATACAGTTCCAAAAGATCATTTGGAAAAGCTGTAAAAAAGATGAAGAAAAGCTTACTATATAGCCTAAGGAAACTAAAGGCAGTAGTTGCAAAGCTGCTTATTGAATATCTTCCTGAAGTTGTAAAGAAACTTAAGACACATTTACAAGATGGGAGGTAAATGTTGGAGTGCAGACACAGAACTTAAAATTATGAACTTCTAATTTTGTGATGACATAAGCTGGAAAGAGCCAGGAAGAAAAGATACGGTTAGTGTTAAAGATCCTGAAACTGGAAAAAGGGAACAAAAACCAGAAGTGTTACATCATGATGACAGTATCTGAAGCATTCGAGCAGTTCATTCTTAAATATCCAGAGTGACAGGTAAAAAAAGTCAGAATTCTTCTCTTCATCCACCTTTTGTATATCCTTTATTGTTTGCCACATAATGTGTGAGAATGTAAATATCACACAAACATGCAGTATCTGGTTGAATGTGTTGCAAGAGAAATTGGTACATTTCCAAGTAGGGGAAAAGATTTAGTTAGGGTTCTTGTTTGTGACTCAAAATTATGATTGTAGTTCCAGCGCCTGTGAAAAGTCTAACACTTCAAATGTGAAGAGTCTTGTTGATGAAGTAGTTCTGGACAATGAGCTTCAATGGAGACAATGGAAAGATGTTGAAGGTCGCTCTCAGCGTACAGTTGGGGCAGTTTTTAATGCCATTCAAGAAATAGAAAAATAGCTCCCAGGATTCAAACTTCATTGCTATGTTAAAAAGCAGCAATCAAAATATTTTGAGAATGCAAAAGTAAGTTTCATTACACATCATTTGGTTTTGCAGGTTGACTGTGATGAGTCATACTTCTGTTTGTCAGGATGAGATCCAGAGTGCTCACTGGCATCAACAGCAGACACTATATTCGCAGCAGTAGCCTGGATTAAAGATGACACAGTACACAGCTATCCCATTTTTTAGCAATGATTTATTCAGTATGGGCAACACTTAGGCCCAGCGCACACTTGACGCAGCAGAGGCAGAGGAGAGGCAGAGGATAAGCCTTAGTCCGTATGTAACGCATGCTTTTTTAATGGGGCGGTGCACACTTAACGCAGCCAAGGTGGAGGGCAGGCGTTTCCTCGATCACGCCTCTGTCTGGTTGAGGCGCACAGTTTTCCTGCGCCTCTTTTCCACCTCTGTCACAAAGTGAAATTTCAAGTCATAAGATATGCTTAAAAAAATTGTTTTATGTAGACGAATATAAGCTTCACCCTTCTCTGTATTTAGTTTCTTTGTAACACTTTTACCTTCTGCATAAAAAAATTAAAAACACTATTTTCTGATTTGTATGTCTTTTGCGCTAACGCAGCTTCCACAATCGATTTTTCAGAAACTACTCGCTAGAAAAAAATTATTTTTCTGTATCATATAGGCAAAAGTCACCACATGACGTTGCGGAGGTTTTCTTTTCGTTATTGTACATAGTTATTGTTATAATAAAAAATAAAGTACAATGCCACGCACATTTTGAAGAGTTTGCAGTGAAAAAAGTAATCAATGGCTAGTTTGTGTTTGGTGTGTTTTATACCATACATTACTGCATATGAAATGTAGCTAACATATCGAAACTGTTTGTAACGCTTTGAGAGCCAAACTTCTATCGGTTCTCGAGAAAATAATGTGAGAGTGTTTGAGCAGATGCGGTCGGCAGCTACGCGCGGCAGTTCCCACCTGCAGTGACCAGCCTGTCCGGACCGGGTACCACATGGCGCTCGCCCACTACTGGCTTCCTGGTAGTATTGTGCACACCTGCGGCAATGGTTCACTTTCGTCCTTGTAAAAGAAAGTTATGGGATGCCTTATTCAGTTAGTTCAGGACAACCCAGTGCTGTAAGAGACCAGCCATCCAGACTACGTGAGGAATAAACTGAAGGACAAAATGTGGAAGAAGATTGCAGAGGAATTACATTACAACAATTGTGAGTACTTTTTGATTAATTTATTTGTTCATTTTACATCCATCTTCACAGCAAAGATTTATATTAAGGATATAACATATTCAGTTTAGTACTGGCTTCTTCTTATAGCTGCATACTGCCACTGAACAGAACCTTCCGTCGAATTGAAATAATCGTTGAATCTTTCTAGAGTAAGAAAAGCTTCATTTGTGCTTCTGCACCTGATAGGTGCAGACGACAGCAGCTGGTTAGTACTCAGTGGTTCAAAGTCCTCCTCCTCTCACCGAAGATCACTTGCCATGATGATCTCAGTCCTCAAATAATTATGCAGTATGCATGTAGCAGACACAATTCTGTCAACAGACTGCAGTTTACACTAGAGAGGCTGTTTAAATACACGAAATCTGGAGCTCAATATACCAAATGCACACTCTACGGTTTCTCGAGCACGAGAAAGCCTTTAGTTAAAAACTATATTTCTGTCATTAGCAGTAACCCTACATTGTTTCAATAATGGAAATGCCTCATCACTTATGAAAATGTATGGTGTTGTATTCTGTTTTCCAGGAAGGGAAGTTTAAAGCTCCATCAGTCAATTTTCTTCCTAATACTGAATTTGAGAAAATATTTGCATCACTAAATCTGCCCATTGAACCGGCATCTATAGTAAATCTATAATGAGCATCGACAGTTGCCAACAATACCACAAAACAGTGTTTATAGTTTAAAAAATGAGGAACCAGATAAGAGAGGTTTTTGCAACGTAATATGTTTACCGTCAATAGCCTGAAGACAATTGTAAAATTGCCATTTCCTTTCGAAGTTGGAAGAAATATTTTCCCACATAGCTGTTGTGGGTTCAGGTAGATAAATGGGTTGTAAGTTCTTCCATATTGTTCCACAGATGTCATAAACTATCTTCGACACAGTCCTTTGACCCATGTGGTAGCTTAGAGCGATGGTTTTAAACATTTCACCCGTCATTAAATACCTAAAACGAAAAATAAAGACAACTGTCTGAGTTTATTGAATAAGCTGAGTGGAGAACACTATTAAAATTTTTCACATTTATGATACGTGTGCAAATTCAGAAGTTAAAAACTGTTCAAAAGTAATAACTACTCAGATTTATCACATTAATTTACACCAAACTCTATGAGAAACTCTATTCATAAATTTCTTCCTGCAGGAAATGGCGAAAGAAAATTGGAAGAAACTTATGGACTGTCACAGAGATGCCCTCCGCAGACAAGAAGAAGAAAAGTGGGCAAGCAGCGACCTCAATCCGTCCGGGGACATATCAGAATCAGATGGCATTAATTCCACACATGACAAACAGAAATACGGTAACCAATATGACTGTAGAGGAAAACAGTGCAACGAGCATTGGAAATGAAGATGGAGGAAAAGATCTTACCTGCACACAGACGAACAAAACAGAAGACAATCTGGGGTTGCCATTTTCAGTGAAGAAAAGGAAGAAAAATTCAGATGTCAAGCAAATCATTCTTCAAAGCATTAATAGTTATGAGGAAAGAGCAAAGAAAAGAGACACTTTACGCGAAAGATCACTACATGAAGAAAATGACGCCTTATACCAGTTTTTCATGTCGATGTACCTGTCAACAAAAGAGATGCTGAAAGCCGACCAGGCGTCTGTAAAGAAAAAAGTGTTTCAGGTAGTGTCTGAAATGGAAGAAAGGATTTTAAGTACACCAGTGATTCAACATGAATCATGCAACACTGAAAACACTTTGTCTGCCACTTCATTATCATACACTCCTGAGATGGAGTTTGAACCTTTAGAGCATAATTCATTATAAGCAATGTTATAATATGTACTATTTGTGTAAGTTTTCATATGGAAGTTATTTCTTTAAAGTTCAATAAATATTGAGTGAAAAAAACATTTTATTTCAATTACATACCTTAAACATACAGCTAATTTTTCTTTTGTGCTTTTCCTCTTATGTCTTCTTCTATCAATGTGTGTACCTCTTCGAACTGCCGTCTATTTAGTCGGAAGCTTTCCTTGAACACTTGATCAGAAACTTCTGTAGACAATACGTATTCCCCATGTGTTTTTCACTTTTGCATGTACTTGCTTCTCCATAGAGATCTTTCAGTGTTTTCTTGTGCACTGTACAACAAAACTACATTCCTGAATTCCGAATCAGAGTTGGAATCTAAGTCTAACTGCATAGACAAACTCGCAGTGGACATAGCTGCGTGCTCTGTGCTCGGCCAGCGGTGAGCCAGTACTGAGCTCTCCTCTGCCTGTGCCATGTGAAGTGTGTGCTGATCTGCAGAGGCCCTGTGCCTCGCCTCTGCCTCTTCTTCTGCCTCTGCCTCTCCTCTGCCTGTGCTGTGTCAAGTGTGTGCCGAGCCTCAAGCTGGTTTTTCAGGAACTTAAGAGAGAAAATGTTTCCCTATCTTCAGAGTGTCAGGATTTTCTCCGATGGTTGTGCAGGACAATTCAAGAACCGCAACACATTATTGAATGTTCTTATTTACGAACCGATTTTGGCATAACTGATGACTGAATATTATTATTATTATTATATTTTTTTGTCCTATTCACATGGTAAAGGTGCAATTGATGGTGTTGGTGGTACCGTGAAAAGGACAGTGTGGAAAACTGTTAAATCACGGAGGGCTACTATTAACACCCCTTATGATTTTTACAAGTGCATTAAGGATGACGTGAAAGGGATTACAATCCTCTACTTATCATCTGAAGAATTAAATTCATCAGTGTGAATGTTGTATAATTGTTGGAAAGGTTTACAGCCTACAGTACTATACCAGTACTGCACAAACTCCATTCCATTAAATCAGTTAAAGATAGAGTTATTGGCATTTCTGCTACATCTGCCCAAGAGTTCACAACAGTGATATCACTTTGTAATTGCGAAACTACACACAGTTCAACATATAACATTGAAAGTGAAGAATCTCTTAAACTTACAAGAGAAGACTTCATACTTTCAGAGCTGACTGTCACTGGCGAGCCTTTTTTGAAGAGAAAATACTCTGCAGAAGTTCTTCAATTTGATGAACAAGCTGAACAGGTCTTACTGAAGTACATGTGACCCAGTAGAAAATGCTGGATTTGGCCCACAGAAGAAGACATATCTTGGGAAAATATTTCAATAATCTAACAGACAGTAAATCCACCCAACCTTTTGAATAATGGGGGACAATTTGTTAGAGTAGTATTGGAAATTTGGTTTTGTTTTGGTTTTTATTATGTCAACATAAATTTTAAAATAAAAATTTGTTGTTTTTGTTTTAAATTTCACTCAGTAATCTTAATGTATCTGTTACACCAGCAACATGGAGGAAACAATATGTTGCTTCTTGGAAGTGACTATGAATAAAAGTGATTATTTTTGAAACGAAAATTATAGAAGGAAACTTTCCTGGTGGGATAAACAAATATGAAAAATAGAAATCGGATGACTTACCAAAAGGACCGGCTCGTCGATAGGCACAAATAATCGCACACAAACACACATACAGCTTTTGCCACAACTGGCAGCTTCTTCAGGAAAAAGAGGAAAAAAGGGGAGGAGAAAGGGAAGGATATGGGTTTTAAAGGAGTGGAAAAGGAGTCATTCCAATCCCAGGAGTGGAAGGACTTACCTTAGGGTAAGTCACCCACCTCCGGAAAGGCAATACACTCTCCCTCAACAACCTCTCCAATAAACCTCAAGCACTCCTGGTCACCCACCTCCAGAAAGGCAATACACTCTCCCTCAACAACCTCTCCAATAAACCTCAAGCTAGGAACAGCATGCCTCCCTCCACCTCAAAAAAACTATCCAAACTCCTGGTCACCCACATCCAGAAAGGCAATACACTCTCCCTCAACAACCTCTCCAATAAACCTCAAGCTCCTTCCTTTTTGTCCCCTAAGGTAAGTCCTTCCACTCCTGGGATTGGAATGACTCCTTTTCCACTCCTTTAAAACCCATATCCTTCCCTTTCTCCTCCCCTTTTTTCCTCTTTTTCCTGAAGAAGCTGCCAGTGGTGGCGAAAGCTTGTATGTGTGTTAGTGTGTGATTATTTGTGCCTCTCGATGAGCTGGTCCTTTTGGTAAGTCATCAGATTTCTATTTTTATATAGTGATTATTTTTGTATTGTTTTATTCCTTTCCTTATTGTATAAAAATTATCAAACATCCTGATTCAAAATTAGTAGAAAAAATAACTGAAAAACATTGTGCCTAATTCTGTCATTTGATTTGCAAATAAATATAACTTTATGCATGAAAACTGTAAAACTGTGATGAAATGTCACACCCACAGCAGTGGAATGACCCACTTTCAACTTGCACAAATCTGTTCAAAGTTTGTACACAGCTAAGCAAATAGATAGTCAAAACAAATTTCTTTATCTAATAATAATTATCCATTGACAAGATATCATGGTTTAAACTTCAGTTAAATTTAGCATATGCTGAGATATGTTATATGCCCTGTTAATGATGACTTAAAAGTTGATAGATTTTGTTATTTTTACATTAACTGAAATAAGTTTCTAAGTAAGTACAGTATCTAATAATAATGACTGAATGTCTTTAATTTGTTGTGGAGGAATTTTTAATATCTTCTCATTCAAGAACCTCATTGACAAAAACAGCTAATCAAATGTAGGTAGTAAAATAAAAGTGGGAAACCAGAATTGAAAGTGTTTTCACCACAGAACAACACAAAGCAAATATGTTCTTATGAGAGTTAAGGATGTAAAACATGAGAACTAGCTTCTCAATTCTGGCAACTTCAAAAACATTTAAATCTTCACAATTTGTGCTTTTTAAAGAGTAAATTTCCCAATGATGTGAGCTCTTTAGGAGGGTGCATCCATAATAACAAGTATTCCTGAGTGTAGATGCATGCTTTCATTAGGCTGTGGTGTCATACTGCATTACATGAGAAATAGCATGCTGGATGAAATTGTGCTGTATGTCATGATATATGACATGACATTATGAATTATATTAGCTTACATATGCACAAAAGAAAATCTCTCCCCCCCTCCCCTTTTTCTTTTTGTTAATTGGTATTTTGGGAACAACTCACCGTAAAGACGAACATGAGCCGCCGACAAACAAAAATCAGACACACACACACACACACACACACACACACACAGACACACACACACACACCTGGGCAAACATATGCAAAATGCATAGATGTTGGACAGAGATGCCAGTCGAGGCAGAGTTCTCTATCCAGAGAACCGAGCCAAAGTTGTTGTAGAATGGTGGGCAGGAAGTTAAAACTGACAAAGGTTGAGACCTGATGGGCAATGGGAAGAGAGAATAAGATGGAGAAGTTCCCATCTCCGGAGTTCTAAAACGTTGGTGTCAGTGGGAAGTATCCATATAACCCAGACATTGTGCCAAGATATGCTGGCCATGCACCAAGGCATGTTTAGCCACAGGGTGATCTTCATGACCAACAAACACTGTCTGCCTGTGTCTGCTCATGCAAATGGACAGTTTTTGGCTGGTCATTCGCACATAGAAGGCTTCAGCCATAAGTGGCTCTGCTCTTAATCATGTATGCCTTCCGGGTTACAGGACTGGAATAAGTGGTGGTGGGAGGATACATAGGGCAGGTTCTACATTGGGGACAGTTACATGGATAGGAGCCAGAGGGTAGGGAAGGTGGTTTGGGGATATCATATGGATGAACTAGGAGGTTACGAAAGTTAGGTGGGTGGTGGAAAGACTCTCTTGGTGGAGTGGGAAGGATGTCATGAAGGATGGATCTTATTTCAGGACAGGATTTAAGGAAGTCGTATCCTTGCTGGAGAGCCACATTTAGAATCCGCTCCAGTCCTGGAGAGTATCTGGTAACAAGAGGGGCACTACTCCCAGATTCAAGCAAACAGCCCTAGTCAAAGATCTACTGTCCTATACTCATAGTCTTTGCTGGAGCTATCACTTTGCCACTAATAAAAATAATTCTAATCCTACTCCTAATGAGTTGGCCTGGCCTCTAATGGGGTAGGACAAGTCTGTGACGGGACTATCCTATCCCATCAGAGGTCGGGCCACCTGTGAAAGCACCTACGCAATATACCAACTCTTCTGCAATCACTGCTGTGCATTCTACATTGGAATGACAACTAACCGGCTCTACCAGGATGAATGACCATCATCAAACTGTGGCCAAGCGCAATATGGACTATCCTGTAGCGCAGCATGCGGTGGAGCCCAACACCTTGGACTTCAATAGCTGCTTCACCACCTGAGCCATCTGGACCCTCCCCTCCTCCACCAGCTTTTCTGAACTGTCTAGATGGGAGTTATCCCTACAGCACATCCTGCAGTCACGCAACCATCCTGGTCTCAACCTCAGATAACCTAACATCCTATATTCCATACCCCACAGTCTCCCTCCCCCTCACATCCTACATTTACTTCAGATTCATTCCCCTTTCCCTACTGTGTGCTTCCTGTTTTTAACTTTTTTCTCCCCTATATGATACTCCCCCTCCCCTTTTTCATACTGCATCTCATTGTCTGCCTGACATCGCCTCTGCATGTTGTATCCCCACCCTTATCTTCCCTCTCCACCCCCCCCTCCTTCGCTCCTTCCCTCTCCCATCCCTTCTGCTTACCATGTAGTCAGACTGTGTTGGGTGGCCAGAGATGGCTGATGTGTGTGGATGAGTGTTCCCTTTCTGAGGAAGGCCAGAGCTGAAATTTTAGAATTTTGTGTGTGTGTGTGTGTGTGTGTGTGTGTGTGTGTGTGTGTGTGTGTGTGTGTGTTTGTTTGTTTTTTTGTGTGTCTTTTATTTGTGTCTGTTGGCAGCTCAGCATCCATCTTACGGTGAGTTTTTCCCTATCTACATATTAGTATTAACATTCCTTACTCAACCTTCCAATGTTGTTAATTTGTATTTTGGGGTGGAATATAAATAGTAGTTTTGAGGGACAATCCAAACAACAAGTTTAACTACTTTATTTTTAAAGATGATACAACAAGGGATACAAAGAAACAACTTGTGAAACCACTCGTAAAGTGGCAGAAGGGATGTCAATGGAGGCAAAAGTGTATGACAAAAGTGCAAGAATGGGTATCATCATGATCACTTCATGTGACACACATGAAAGGAAAATACATTAGAACTCCATTGTTACACTTTCCAGAGGACGTCAAAGAAAATGGTGTAAAATGCGGGAAATAACATTTTAAATAGTAAAATTTGCTTACATCCTGGATCCCCTTTCATAGTTTATGTATAATAGTGACCAGGAAGTTTATTATGTAATAAATGCTGTCTGAATTTTGTACTACTTTAAAGGCCAAGCACAAGATTGGGAAGAAATTATATGTAGTGTTTCACAAGGATCCATCTTAGGGCCATTGCTTTTTATTGTGTGCATTAATGACCTCTCATCAGTTACTGCCAGAAGCAGAGTTCGTTTTCTTTGCAGATGATACAAGTATTGCAATAAATAGCATGTTGAGCTTAGTTTTAGAAATGTCTGCTGACATTTTCATGAACATTAATAAATGGTTTAAAGTCAACTCATTGTCATTAAACTTTGAAAAGACACACTACATGCAGTTCAGAATGTGTAAGCGATTTCCAGCCAGCATATGCATTAAGTATGAAGAAGAGTAGATAGAAGAGGTTGACAGTATTAAAGTCCTTGGATTACAGCTTGATAATAAATTCAGTTGGGAAGAGCACACCACAGAACTGCAGAAACGACTTAACAAATCTGTATTTGCAATACAAGTGGTATCACACAAAGGAGTCATAAAAATAAAAAGCTTGCATACTTTGCTTACTTTCATTCCATAATGTCATATGGTATAATATTTTGGGGTAACTCTTCAAGTCAAGCAAAAGTTTTCAGAGGCCAAT
This sequence comes from Locusta migratoria, assembly GCA_026315105.1. Classification (NCBI taxonomy): domain Eukaryota; kingdom Metazoa; phylum Arthropoda; class Insecta; order Orthoptera; family Acrididae; genus Locusta; species Locusta migratoria. Next base: position 161,253,444 of record CM048751.1, on the reverse strand, counting down.
AGAATATAATATGTATTACTTGTGGTGTAAATTCATGGACATCCTGCAGAAGCCTCTTCAAAGAACTGGGTATATTAACTACTGCCTCTTAGTATATTTATTCTTTAATGAAATTTGTCATAAATAATATATCCCTTTTCCCAACAAACAGCTCAGTTCATACCTATAATACTAGGAACAAAAACAATCTACACAAGGACTTAAAAGCACTTACTTTAGTTCAAAAAGGGGTCCACTACTCAGAAACACATTTTCAATAATTTACCAGCAACCATAAAAAATTTAACTAGAAATAAAGATCAGCTTAAGAGGAGCCTAAAAGATTTTCTAGTGGCCAACTCCTTCTACTCCACTGACGAATTCTTAAATAGAACCAAATGATGCATATATCTGTATTCACATTATTATTATATTATCAACTTGTAAAAAGAAAATTGACATGTACCACATCCATGATGATGACCTCAATACAGATTTATGGAACAAACCAACTACTCTAGTCTAATGGGAAGTAGAATTTTTTTATGTAATTTTCTTCATAATAATCGACATTGTCAGCAAACCTCAAAATGACATTCATTCTTTAAATAATGAAATATTGCATGAGTTCCATGTTTTTCAATGTTTTGCATGACAATATTTGAATTTATTTACATTCTCAAGCGCAAATATATACACAAGTATTTTTGTGACATGTGCACAGGGTCGGCATCTCACACTGTAATTGTGTTTTTGACATTATAACATACCCACTGTGACTCCTTCAGGGTGCAGAAAAACATACACAAGCAAACTGTTTATAAAAGTCACACAAAAAATTTTCACTTCACAGTAAGGCACAAAATACTCAAAACACGTTACGCAAAGTGAGGAAAAACTACCAGTCAAGTAAACTAGGCTAAGCTTATAGGATGCTCTCATCACCCACCATGTTGTGAGCCACCGTGGCACATACTGTTTAACAACAAAACACAAAATATATGTTTAAATAACTGCAGTGTCAAGAAACTTAACTGTGTAACGTTTATAAACACTATACTTGAAAGTGAAACATGTGACAGTTTGTTTGTCAATTATGTAATTTTTTCTCCACAAACATGGGTTAATAAATCATAAATGTGGGAAAAATGTAAATATGTTAACACAAAAATTGGTGCCAGTTAACATTGTGAACATGGGAACTTTGAGGAGTCTAACAAAAAATGGTGTAAATGGCAGGAAAATGTCAATCAGGGAAGGTAAAAATGACATTACATAGTAGATTCCTGTTCAGAATCATTATACGCAATGAGTCATGAATACACCACTTAACCCAATGATGTGAACCATCTGAATTTACCAGGGAGGAACAAATTCAAAGTGTGGCCCTTCGCACGAAAGATTATTGCCACATTTTTCTGGTGTATGGTCAGTGGAGAAGGCTGTGTAACAATTCTTTGCCTTGCGGCTCATGGAATTTTACCAATGTAGTGGCCTCAAACCAATAGCGTGCTGGCAAATTTCTTAATTTCGGTGGTGACTTTGTCAAACAAGTGTAATGTATACAGTTAAAGATGCCATGGTGTATTCATTTTTGGAAGTAAAGTTCTGTTTGAAAAATGGCATAATTGACTTTGGAAACATCCCATAAGGTAAAAAAGTAAATGTATTGAATAGAACATAGCTGAATCCACATTGTTTTGTTTACAGCATTATTCTGTTTACCTGTAGCGCAGATTAATTTTATGGAGGAACTTAATACAGTACCGGTACACTTAAATGTAGGTCTGAACATATGCTAAAGTTTAAATAATAACTATGAAAATCAAAATGTGTGTTTCAATTTTTTGTAAAGCAGAATACATTTAATATACCAAAATCCAGTAAGAATTCATGAATGGGCCTGCATAATCAACATTTTCAAGGCTATCAAGGTTGAGGCCAGGGAGAAAGAGGCACGTAGGACTAACACACACACACTGCGGCACACACTGTTTGTTTATTTATTTATTTATTGGTCCTGTCAATCCAGAACTGTACAGGGTACAATAGATATTGGACCATTTCTGGCCTAACACATTTCTTTTCTTGTGTTATAATATTAAAAGTAGATTAACATTTTACTTTGTACAATTTACCACTTGATGTTTTTCACTGCTAGAATTTTTGTTACTCTACATATTGAGTAAAATGGTTATTTGTCACTTTTGCACAGCATGATTACATTTTTTATATAAATAAATACATCGTAATATCTAATAGTAAATTTATATTTTTCTCTACACATTTTTTTTATAGATCTCCATTTCTTGCTGATGCTATAATTATGGAACTCTAAATGTTCATCTACTGAATAGAAGCAGTGCATCACCAAGTAATCCTTGACTGCTGTCTTGAATTTGGTTGTGTCCTTTTTTTTTATTTTATGGCTTTGGGTAAAGCATTATGTAGTCTAATCCCAGGGTGTAATACTCCTTTTTGAAATAATGAAGTATTTGTCTGTTGAACATCAACATTATTTTTTTGTCTTGTGTTGTGGCAGTGTACTGTTTCATTACGGGCGATGCATGGACTTTTACTATTTAATTTTTCTTTTATAATAATTAGGTTTTCCATTATATACATGCTTGGAAGAGGGAGTATTTTTTTTTTTTTAACAATGGCTTGCATGATATTCTTTGGTCCACTCCTTCCATTATTCTAATAATCTTTTTTTGTATCCTAAATGTTTTCATACTTGCTCCACTATTTCCCCAAAATACTATGCCATATTTCATATGTGAGTGGGCATAGGCAAAATATATGGACTTTAGGTTATTGTATGATATGCTGTTCTTTAATGTCCGCATGATATAACATGTTTTGCTTCACTTTTGATTAATATAATCTACATGTGAATCCCATTTTATATTTTGCTGGATCCATATTCCTAGAAATTTTGTACACTCCGTTTTTTCAATTGTTTTTCCATTGATATCAATATTTGGCTTAGCTGGTGATCTATTCTGTGTCGTAAATATATCCATTGCAACGGTTTTTCCACATTTATTATCAGGCCATTTGCATCAAAATAATCTCTAATATTTTTAGTAATGGCTGCTATGTTGCTTTCAAAGATTTCTTTTGTACTTCCGGTTATTAAGATGCTAGTGTCATCTGCAAATTGGTAAAGTTTCCCATTTGTGTTGTTTATGTAAAGATCATTCACATACAATAAAAAGAGAATTGGGCCCAATATTGAACCTTGCGGAACTCCATGTTTTACTACTAATGAATCAGAATGATAGGTACTAACCGTGTCATTTGATTCATGTGTGATCTCTATGAACTGCTTTCTATCATGAAGGTATGATTTAATCCAGTTATGTGCTGCTCCCCTAATACCCCAATTCTGTATCTTACTAAGTAATTTATTATGGTTAATGGTATCAAATGCTTTTGACAGGTCTAGGAATATACGTGTGGTATGTTCCCGCCTATCTAGAGCCTGTAGCGTTTTGTAGAGAAAAGAAAAAACCGCGTTTCAGTTGAGTGATTTTTTCTAAAACTATGTTGGGATTCTGTCAATATATTATATTTACTTAAGAAATTGGACAGTCTTTTATAAAAGAGTTTTTCTAGTAATTTTGAGAATGTCGATAATTGGGATACTGGTCTATAGTTGGACAACTCCTCCTGACTTCCTTTTTTGTGAAGTGGTTTCACTTAAGCAATTTTTAGGCATTTTGGAAAACTACCAGTTGAAAAGGACAAATTAATTAGATAGGTCAGTGGTTCAGAGAGAACATCTGCACATTTTTTTTACAATAAAATCTGGTATGTTGTCTATTCCTGATGAGTGTTTTGATTTTAATAGCTTGATTTCCTGCTGCACTTCCTTTGTATTGATTGGAGTGAGGAATATAGTTTTATCTATATGTTTAATTTTTGTTGCTAATTCTGAGGGATTTTTGATGCCATTTTTCTCAATAAGTTTTTCTGCTATATTTATAAAATAAGTGTTGAACATATCGGCTACTTCCTTTGGTTTGTTTGTGGTTTGCTGGTTTTCCTTGAGCTGTATGTTCTTATTTTTAGTTTTGTTATTTCCTGTTTCTTTCTTTACAATATTCCAAATTGCTTTCATTTTATTTGGGGAATTACTTCTGTATCTGTCATTTTCTAGCTTTTTGGTACTCTTTATTACCTTTTTGAGAACGGTTTTATAGTTCTTGAAATACCTATCAAATGCAGGTGTTGTCACATGTTTTGGCAAGCCTGTACATGGATCTTTTATTTGCACTTGATATTCTAATACCCGTAGTGATCCGCTTATTTGGGAAGGTATCTTTTAATCTCCTAGTTTTAACTGGAAATGCTACATCAAAGTAATATTAAATTTTTTCAATAAATATATCAAATTTCTCAGATATGTTTTCAGTACTTGTATCATAAATTTGCTCCCATGATTCACTTTTTAATTTTTTTAAAAAATATTTCAATTTCCTGGACATTGTAGGTTCTGGTTTTATATGTGCTTGTCAGTTTGTTTACTTCAATACCACTTATGTGGAAACTTATGGTTTGTCCATGATGGTCTCCAAGTCCTTTGACCTTACATGTGCCACACCACAGAGTTATAGGACTATTTATGAGGGTTAAAGTTGATGACTGGGTGGATATGAACAAAAGTAAATAGAAGAGTAAAAGTTCTTTTGGAAAAAGTTAAATTTTAAAATCAAGCCTTTCATTTTCTATAACAGGTGTATGAAAAAGTTCAGTGCGAAAACTTTTAAAAATCTAAGGGTTCCCAAGTGAGGAATGGGGAGATACTTGTTTTCAATTGCTTAGATACAAAAAAGTTGATCAGGGTACAGACTTCAGTGGCAGTCATAACTATTCATTTTGATGACAATAAAACTGTACTGGGCAGAAAAAGAAGGGCATATGTGCCCTGGAAGTTCTTTATGGGACTTCAAGAGATAATAAAAGTTGAAGGTGACGATCTGATAAAGGAGGAGCAGTATGAATGCATCTAGCTGAAGATTATAATACCTGGCAAAGCCTAAGGGAGGCCTTTATACGTTTGTGGCTGCTTGACAACCACCACCACTAATTGTGTAAGAGCTGTATTTAAAGGGATCAGTGGAAGGAAGTACTAATTCATAGGAATACATTTTGAGATTTCCATGTTACAAGTTTGATTAAATTGAAAACAAAGAATGTAAACTCAATAAGGTACAATAGATTTATATATAAAACTGTTGTCTTGGAGATCTACTTGTTATCAACGTGTGATTGTGTGAAACCCAGCAAGCTGTTTGTCCACAAGACTGAGACAGCAACAAAGGTATATAGGTACATGCCTTTTTATTTGACCTTTGGAAGGCAATTTATACAGTTCCATACTTAAGTGTAATGAACAAAATATGGCTTGTGGACTATCAGACCAACTTCTAACGCCCGTCACCCCTTTTCGGAATGACTCAAACTGAGCCCTAATATTTTCCTGAATCACGGAAATTTTTATTAGTTCACAGTCTATAACAAAGTCATTCCACTGTAGGTGAAGTTGAACTTATCTTATATGCTGGCTGAGGTCCATTGCGTTGTGAGCTGTCTTCGGCATTCACTAAAACAACATTTGATTTTACAGGATCTTTTCGTAAATTAAAACCATGTCAGTTGATATGGAAACTGATTTTATTTCCACTTAAACAACGTTTAAATCAATCACATTGTTGCATAATCAAAAAAAGAAAAAAAAAAGAAAAAGAAAAAAAATGCAGCGGCAAGCTAACAGAGCTGCTTACAGGTTTCTGGCTGCTAGAAGACTCTTAGAAGACTAACTAAACAATGGTTTCTCTCAAACATCTTTCTACATAACCACATAATAAGATTAATGACAAAGTTTTGTAATTCACAATTAAACAATATTCTTTTACATTAAATTTGCCAAAATACAGAAATTAAAACATTACATTTAAGCTTTGACTATTTATGTCAATGTATGTACTTGTTTCATGAAATTTGTATTTAATGTGGTACACTAATTTAAAGTCATCCTTTTGACTAGTATTTACAGTGGTCAAATTATTTATATTATGTGTGTTTTTGAAGTGCACACATATTTGTTTTGCCAATAGTGTGTAGGTGTACTATTATTGTGACATGGAATTTTAATGAGTTTCAGTTTGCGGTCAAATTATTTATTAATACGGATTTGTATATGGTTGTCGTAGTTTTGTTAATTTCGAAGATAGCTTCTTAGTACCAAACGGATTATTAATTTTAGTGCATGAAAAATTATCAGTATTTAATTTAGGATCTAGTGATATATAAAACATGGTCTGCCCTAATTTATTTAAACAAAAGGTATATATGAAATCATGTTGTGCAATAGTTATAACATGTAGTATTGTCGTTTTTATACAAATTAGTATCTATATAGGTTCAGCAATTTCTGAAACTAAGTGTAATACATTTTTAGGTTTGCAGCTATTATTTACGAAAGTATTAAAAACTGAAAATTATGTAAAAGGTCTGGCAAAGTTATATTTAAATCAACGTACTATTTTTTTAAAGGTATTTTACTAATATTGTTAATAGAATTTCAAACTGAAGGCGAAAAAGTAAAATATCACATGTCCGGTAATGAAGTTTTATTTTAGGTGTCAGATATTTCGTGTTTCTATGTTGGCTACTGATTTTTAGGAGTGTGCAACATAGCAGAAATGTTGCAGAAACTCTGTAATTACACTGAAAATTTGCTAGCAAGTGATTGTTTCACTATGTATAAAAATAAATGATAAATAATTATATTCAAAATATTATTAATTATGTGGCATTTTATTCCTCAGTAGTTTTATTTTAGGTTCTTTGGAATCTTGTTGGTGCCATTACATTATAAAAGTAATTATGGGTAAAGTTTCTAAATCATTTAATAATTCAGCTTGAACAGTGATCACCATTCAATTTTGTTACGTACGAACCTGCAATTAGTCTTTCTGAACACTTTTACGGCATTTTTCTAGTACCCTTGATTCAAAGATAGAATCTCTCCACCAACTGCGAACATTCCGTGATAAGAAAATGCCGTATAATGTTTCCTGCCGCCCCACTATACTGTAAATAATAATATAAATTCTTTTAATTAGAAGTAGAGGCTCAAGAATAGATTGTTGCTATCTTTTCCCCCATATTCCAAATTTTATTGAAATACAACCAGGCAGGGATTGTTATAGACAGATGTTATCTAGTCTTTATTGTGATCATTCTTTGTAGAATGAGACTGGTTTGACTGAAGGTAATGTGAGGAGTGGAGAAAAATTGTGTCACCTACACATCTAAAGGTGCCCTGAGAGGAGAAATGTTTTCTTACCCAGCAGACTTTATATGTTGACTGAGTTGCTTGCATACTGGTCAGTTCTAGTAACCCAGTGCCTAGTTCATTCAAATCAGCAGCTATGACATAAATAACATATGGTAGTAGCAAGGACTTGGCAAAGCAAACTACAGAGATATTCATGTTTAAACACACTCAATACATTATTTTAGTTCTCAATTGACTCTAGAAACACACAAATATTTGGCAATAGTTGTGAAGGCTCAGTATTGATATTGCTTAATTTGACAGTAATTGAAAACAAAAGACTCAGGTAAATGATTTAAAGTCTTTATTTAGTACAGTATTGATTGTGCTTTGCGATATATGTTGGAAAACAAAAGATATGACTTTCAGAAATAAATAAATATACTGTAGAGCAGTAGTTAATATATCCAGTTTCTCCAGTATGTTTTGACATACTGCTCTGGAACACATAAAATGAATAAAATAATATGCTTGTGCCCTCAAAACACTTTTTCTCACTTTCTGGAGTTACCTCAGATATGATACCAAACAACAAAATGGAGAAGCATTAAGGAATAAGTACCATTTTTATTGCTCCATCCATGGTCCAAGAAAATTAATCGTCATTGGGCACCGGAAATTTATAGTGACTAAATTTCTCCAAAACATCCATTATACATTCTTTAAAATCGTGGTCAAATACTAAGCATCTCCCTTAAAACATGATCAAATGCCGTAGATAAAAGGCGGCTCTGGCTAGTGTTCAGTATTAATAAGAATAGTTGAGATTATTCGATTAATGATGGAAATTCTCCTCAGAGATGATAAATTATTTTATAAAATAGATAGATTGGTTGACCAGTACTCACCTTTGCGCTGTGCCGCCGATAGTGACACAAATGAAGAAAAAGAAAAAAAGGGATGAAAAAGGACAAGGTTTTGGAACACAGTTTCTTCTTCAGGTGGGAGACAAGGGAAGGAAAAAAAGGGGGGGGGGACATAAGGGAAAGGTAATTCACGACCTACATCATGAGGGTGTTGTTTGAAGAGTTGAGATTATTCCAGTTTTAAGTGTGAATTGAAGTTTCCCCACCTAATTACTGTTTTTTTTTTTTTTTTTTTTTTACATTTTATTCTTGTGATATTTATTATTATAATTAATATATCTGCAGGTGCTGCTACTGAATGACATTACATGGGAACCCCTTGTAGTGATTGAACATAGTAATGAGTTGAGTAGTCCAGACAGTACCATTTACAGACAGACAGTGGGCAAGGAGAAAACTGACACCAGCAATACAAGTATGTACTTGATCAATTTGTAAATTTTCCACTATTGAGTCATCCTATATCTGAAATTATTAGCATTAATTTTAAGTCTCAGGAAATTTATTGATGAGATTACACGGAAAACCATGTGGACTCTAGTGCTGTTCTACTCCCATAATTAATATCACATAAAGACTTGTACTCCATCTTAGACATCAAGAAATAATACATACTTTGTCAGTGGATTGTAGCCTTCCTTCAAGTAATGGTAGACAACCTAGCCACAATGAATTTTGGAAAGTCCTGCAATATTTATTCAAATGGTTGTGCCTAGAGGAACAGATGATGACCTTGACATATGGCATCACTTGAATGGAAAAGGAGACTAATTGGATGATCAATTGAAACAGTTCTAATCAAGTGATTTCATTTTTAATCTAGGAATTCCACTCCTTAGGTGTATTTGAATGTTACATGAAACATCTAATTCATTAAGTCATAATTACTTATTTCTTAAACAGGTTTAAATAGCTTTATGATCTTGGAAGTCACTAAGAACAGGCTCGCATTACCCAATGTCACTATGTTACCATCAAGATCTCTCTCTCTCTCTCTCTCTCTCTCTCTCTCTCTCTCTCTCTCTCTCTCTCTCTCTCGAGTGTAATGGGCAGTGTCCTGAAAGAATTGTGTAAAAAGCGGTATAAAAAGAATAATATAGTAATAAGGACAATTTACAACTCACCGCAAAGTCATGGCAACGAGCTGCAACAGGCACATACAAAAGATACACACATACAACACTTTTAGCTATCGGCAATGGCCTTCGTCAGAAAATAGAACAAAAACGCAATCACACAGGCACACAACAGTCATACGTATGTATGACTGTGCGATTGCATGAATGTTCTATTTCCCGAAGAAGGCGATGGCCGATAGTTGAAAGTGGTGTATATGTGTGTGCACCTGTCGCAGCTCGTCACCAAGACTTTGCGGTGAGTTGTAAACTGTGCTTATTGCTATATTATTAATTACAACCTAGACTTTCCATTATTATATGGTATAAAAATAATGTTAGAAGGTATATGAAAAGTAGTTAAATTCCATCGGGTGATGGTAAGGGTATTAGATTATATAACAAAACAATGCAGGTGGTAGATGAGTATTGTTATTTGGTAGTAAAATAAATTCTTATGGCATTAGGAAGAAACAAATTTCTAAAGAATAGAAATCAAATATTAATTTAGATGTTTGGAAGTCATTTGTGTGGAGTGTAGTCTTGTAAGAGTGCAATGTAGACGATGAACAGTTCAGACAACAAGAGGATAGAAACTTTTGAAATTTGGTACTATAGAGGATTAGGTGGGTAGATCACATAACTAATGAATAGATACTGAACAGAATTGGAGAGAAAAGAATTTTCTCACTTATCTTGACTTAAGATTCTCAAACAGAAATCTCTGCTCTGTAATAAATCATGTCCTCGCAACTGTGCTTAGGATAAGGTAGTGAGGGGAGAACAGGACCGGACAGCCAGTGTGTGGGGTCTTTGTCAGCCAGAACCTTTACAGGGGTTGCAGTCTGCAGGACAGAGGAAGCTTGCCTTACCTGTTCATGGAGGTGCATTGTCTGCTCAGGGCACCTCTAGTCCCTCCTGGAAAAGGCGATGCAAGCAGTTGGTGTTTGGCACCAAGCCTGACTGTGGTCAGACACAGAGGTTCTGTGCTTATGCAAGTTTCTACATCTTTACTACACAAAAATTTTTTTGTTGGAAGATGTCCTGGTGTTTGGAATGTGGCAAGGATCTGGAGAGCTGCTGAGACTTATTGGCATTGGTGTCTGAATTGGTGCCGGCCGCGGTGGCCGAGGAGACTTAGGCGCTTCAGTCACGGTCTGCACGGCCACTTCGGTCGGGGGTTCGAATCCCCCCTCGGGCATGGATATTTGTGCCGTCTTTAGTATTAGTTAGTTCATAAGTAGTTTGTAAGTTTAGGGACTGATGACCCCGTAGTTAAGTCCCATAAGCTTTACAAACATTTGAACATTTGATCTGAAGTGGTTAGGCAAAACCAGAGGAGTACATGACTGCACTTGCTTTTGGGTCACTCATCTTGTGTGGGAATGTTTCATGTTTTAGCAGGCTCTTGTGGAAATGGAGTGACAGTGGCAGTATAGCCCAGGGTCTGAGGGCACATTTAGCCATCGATCTTGCAAGGCCACAGCCTGCTTGCTTCACGTGGACTGGCTTGTTTAGTTTCGTGTAGGCATGGTTACATTAGTTTTTGGAGGCAGCATTGCTTGGAAGAGGCCGCCAGCTCAGTGGCTGTCCGCTGGGGCACGCCCACCACCTCGTAGTGGCTGCCCAGTCAGCTAGCGTTCGCGGTCTTTAGATGTGATGTAGGCATGACCAGTTGTGAAGCCTTGTCTTCTAGGTAGTGTTGCTAAGACAGTCTTCTTGTTCTGCTCTGGTAGGATGGACTTGGCATCATGTTCCTGTCTTGGAAGCGGATCGACTTAAGAGTTCTGCTCCCAAGCAAGTAGAATTTAGGAAATGGTGACAAGTTGCTGGAAACTTCTGGTTTCGCTAGTATTAAACTGGTAGTGTTGCACGAGTCTTGAGGTGGCCTCTACAATAGCAACACACTGCACTCAGGTTACGGTAATGTGTTGACCGCTCACACTCTGGTACCACAGGGGATCCTTGGTTTTCAGTGATAGGGATACAATATGTAGTCTTGATTAATTATTATTTGTTGGGACATTTATTGGTGATTTGACTAGGACTTTGAGTTCTCAACATCTTTAATGATACAGTTAGGTTTCCATAACATTTCATATTTGTCTTGATTTAATCCATTCGTAATATTTGATGAACTTTATTTCCCATTTATCCAATAATCGTAACAACGATGCTTTAATTTAATGGATTCTCAAATGTTCTATCATTGAAAATAATAGCTGTACAGATTTCTTGAACAGATTCATTAATTATATTGAATTCCCCTCCCCCCCCCCCTCTTCCTCATAAATGCCATAAAATTGCCAGGAATATCCTAAATTACTAATGGAAAATTATGAATGGAAACGGTACATGAAGTATTGCAGGTCACACTGTAAGTACTGTGTCAAAAGTAAGGTAGAGATAGTAAAAGAATCAGGGTATCAGGTGATGGAATAGAGATTGTTATTGAGTAGTAGTATAAAGGCTTACTCCTGTTGTTATGTTACGCCACCATTACGAACACCACTGAATACAAAATGTCTAATAAGTAAAAAATGGGTGCAAGACTGAAGGCAAGGATATGTAAGTAGCTGTTTTGACAGCTTTCCTGTTGAAATAATTCAACTGCCTGCACAATATAACTACTTTGCACTTTACAATCTGCTCCTACTAATTGTGGCTGGAAGAATAATTATGTTGCATATGTGCGAGCAGCACCCAGCTCTGAAAGAACTATTAATGACATGTACCTTCAGTACAAATTTCTTGCAAGGAAACAAATACATTGTGGATATATAAATAAAACCCTGGTAACATGGCACTATCTGTATATAGACAGAGTTGTGACACTAACTATTTCAATGATACAGCAAGGATAGTATTTGTAAATTGAAATTTAGGCCTACTGAAACATTAACTTTATGAAGAAAAGCATTGTAATAAAAATGAATAGTTTCCTCACTGCTATCCATAAATCAGGTGAATGGTTACAATGACAATGTTATTTCAAAAGTTACATATCATACATTCCAATTTTTACATTACAAGGTCAAAGGCTTTTCTCAATAATTCTGCTCTTCTAGTTGCATAAAAATGATGGACTAAATATTTCACATCTAACCTGGCCTCCAGTATGCTATTGTAGAATGTTGTGCATCTAGATCAAAGAACAAAATAATATTTAACTTTTATCATTTTTCATTTATTTTACAAATGAAATTTGTTTGCTCTGTTTCTATATTATGTGTTGTATCTACATTTGTCATTACTGACTGTAAAAAGTGCTACAATTGTAACTATAGTCTCTCTCCAATTTTTTTCTCAATTATTATTTGTGAACACCTATATTTTAATTTGTGATGAAATGTCATTGCTTCTACTCAAAACTGATAGTGACTAGTACACCGTTATTTAATTGTTACAGTTGAAGTAGTAAAATACCGTCCAGTGACAGTGATACCATTAGCCTGGGACAAGGGAGGCGACAGCTGGAAAAACCGGGGTGTCAGTATGTTGACCTTCAGTAGTTGTGGCTCTTGGTTCGCAACGCGTGATGACAGTATGCCTGCTCTTGCTTGGATCTGGGATCTAAATGGTTACCTCATCAGTGCTGTCATCCACAATGAACCCATCACAGGTCAGTGAGATATAATGTTCTTTTTGATATTTTTTTTACCAAGTGGCAGAAGAAGAGATAAGTACTGTCATGTTGTGCACATCTAATCTGACCGTGCATCCTCTCCATATACCCCTTCAACACCACTGTAAGTATCACCCGTGGGTAGTTCAAATGACATGGACAGATCACTCAACACTTTCTGTGTAATGGTTGTGCACATCTAACCTGACCGTTGCATCCTCTCCATATACCCCTTCAACACCACTGTAAGTAGCACCCATGGGTAGTTCAAATGACATGGACAGATCACTCAACACTTTCTGTGTAATGGTGAAATCGTGCCACTCCATTTGAACCAAAGTATGTAACATATTTGTGCTGTTAGATTGAAGCAGGATGGAGGCAGTCTGTATTGATTAATTATCTTCCAAAGGAAAATGCCAAGTTCACAACATGATAAATTAAATTTATTGATGACTGGTTTAGACGGCTACGACATTATCTGGTCATATAAATTCTACAATGTGGTCATGTTTGTAGTTGTTGTTTATTTTTAATTATTATTATTTTTCCTTTAAAAATGGAGGTTCAACTGAATGTCCAACATTTCAGTTAGTCAAAATATAAAATACACAAGTTTCAATATGAACTGCTTTTAAGAGACTCTTAAAGTCAGTACACAATATAACTTGTTTATTTTATATTTTGAATTAGTGCAATGTTGCACTTTCTGTTTAACCCTATTTTTAAGAAAACAATACCAAATTGTAGAATTTATATGATCTGATGATAATGATGGCATAGCCCATTGAAATTGGTCATCAATAAATTAATCACTCAGACTGCAATCATGGTGTTTCCCTTTTGATGATGATTAAGACTGAAGTTTTATTATAAAATTCTCGAAAGCTTCATACCATCAGCCCTGGCTGCTGCACTTGGACTCTTTCTTGAAAGTTGTCCATATGAAGTAAATCTGGATTACAAACTGACATATAAAAGATATCATTGTTTCAGCATCCACTATGTATTCTTTACATTTGTGATCTGTGAACAGGAGAGAAAATCATATATAAGCTAGACCTTACCACTTCCAAATTCGTGGTAGATGTAAAACTTAAAAATACAAAATAAAAGGGGACAATGCGTATATCACTAATGTTAGTGTAAAAATTCAAATTGCTGAAATAATACCAATAATAATAATAATAATAATAATAATAATAATTAAATAATAATAATAATAATAATAATTAAATAATAATAATTATTACTATATTCAGAGATCTATATCTATAATAGATATCCAGGTAACAGCTTTATGTTAAGCTTCCAGGGCATCCATTTGCAAGAGTATTTTTCTTTCATACTTTATAGTTTTGCTCTGCTGCTCATCACTTGCATTCATTGTGATCAGTGCTGCCCCAACTCTTTCGAATAATCAGAGGCTATGTGGCATCAAATCTTCCTGCATAATTCAAATACTGTTGCTGGTATACTGCAGTCTTGACAGGTTTACATTGTAAACCTTTGTTAAACTTTGTCCAAGAGAAAAGATAAACACTGCAATAGACCATTATTGCATGTCACTCACGTCTGCAAGGCTTTGTACATTATTTTGGGGAATTGTCCAGCAAGGTGTAGATTGGAAGTACTCTTCAGAATATGCAAACTCAAAGCTTCTTCCATTCTATAACCATAACCTTGTCATTTCAGGCCTGGCAAAAAGATGTCCAGAAGGCCACAGACTTTAAGGATCTATCTGAATTTCAGCTTTCCAGTTATACTACAATTACTTATTTGTATGCACATAAACTATTTTCACATTCTCAAAGACATTTTGTGAAGAAGATAATGGCAACTAGCTGAATCTGCCAGTATTAGATTAATACTTGTTCCATAGATCATGAATACGACACTTTGTAATGATGTGGAACATGTCAGTTAAATGAAATGTGTCTATACATAATATTACATGACACTCAGTGGCAACATTACCTGCCTGTGTTAGCAGTCAGGATTGAGTTTGTGTTGTCTGGTTTATTAAGTGGAAGCCAACGTGACTTTCAGAGTTAACGATGCGTAAAACAAAACTCAGTACAATGAAGACAAACACTGAATGATTACAACAATGTGTGAGTACAAGGATTTTTCATTTAGCTAAGGCTGGTAGCAATGCAAACAAGAGTTGATATTTTATGCCTCAATTATGCAGTTTTTTAGCACAGTCCAATAATATGTTTTTCTTTTTATCTTTCCCTGTTGTGTAAAGTGATATACACATTTTGTGTGTAAGAGGGCTAGGAAAGTCTCTCTTAAATCTTCGCCATCTCTCGGCACTTTCATATTGAGTAAGCAACTGGTCATCACCATTGATGCCTCAAAGCATGGGATTGGCTACAAAGCTTAGATGGCTTTGAGCAGTGAATTCCATATGCTTGCAAGATACTGATGAACACACGGTGCAATTATTTCCAGATAGGAAAAGAAGCATTAGCTTTTGTCTATGCTGTTCAGAAGTTTCACATGTTCCTTTATGGCAGTAAATTCCACCTTGTCTCAGGCCACAAACATCTGGTGGTCTGTTTGGACCATGTGCCCACCTTCTGGAGTGACCGCACATCATCTCCAACTTTGAGCTTTGAGTGCTTAGAACTGTGAGATTCATTATTGGTTCACAACATTGGCATGCTAATGCTGATGCATTGGGCTGCATGAATAGAAATAAGAACCTTCTTCAGAGAAGAATCTCTGAGCAAAAGAACATTCTTTATGTAAGTTTTAGTTTCATATGAATAAAAACTACACAGCAAATTCTCTAGCCAAGTAGTACTTTCTCACTACCTCCCTTCATTCTTGAGTAAGTTCTCAGGAAAGAGGATCTTTGGTGTCAGTTTGTTCACTTTTTATTTACAAGTGTAGAAGTTTGTTCTTGTTTCGAATATAAATATTTGTTTTCAAAATGGAAGTCCATGAAATAGTGTTTCTTTACCATTGTAAAAGACTATCTTGCTGTTATCGGCAAATTGCAAACTCCAGATGCATGAAGGGAGAAGGCAGAAAGTCTGAAAGAGATTCCTCGCCGATAAATCTACTTTCAGTAGAGAAATTTCAGATTCTCAAATAATGAAGAAAATTAATAACCTGAAAGCCTGCATGAAGTCAAAGACAGGAGATCAGAAGATGGGGAACGTAAAGATAATGCTAAAGTTGTGGGAAGTGCTCTTAAAGTTTGTTGACGGAGACTATTGTAATATGCCGAACCACAGAACTCTTGGTAAGTGCCAGTCATCCTCCCCTTTTATTTTTTTCTCTTTATTAACACTTTTAAATTATGGCTTAGAAAACAATTTCTTTTTATTCAGTGAAAATTAAACAGTTTCGGTAGAAGTCGTTTGAATTAGACAACTTTCGACGAAAGTATATTAGTAGCATGCCTATAATTAGAGAAACCCATTACACGATTATACATAAACCTATTTGCTACATATTCTTGCTTCAAAGACTTTAGCAGTGACACTAACTAGTATTATCCTCTCCGGGGGACACCACCTTGACGGAGCACTGTCCGTGTGGGTGTAGAGGCTTGCGCATCTGTGGGAAGCTGAGGGCTATACCAAAGGTAGAGAACCTACTGCCGGAAAGCCCTCAGCTGAGGGATCAGACTGAGAGTGTCCCACAATGTCCCGTCTTCCTTATCCTCTCCCAGTCCTTTTCCATTTCCTTTCCCAACCCAAGGTGTGATGTGATCTGTGCCGAGGGGTGCATGGCACATGGGTGAATGTGTCTCGAATGGAGCCTCAGGGATGCCAGGTGACCTCCCTGATTAAGTAGCCTCGCACCGTGCGGGGTTATTGTGATGTGGACCATATAAATCCCCAAATCTCATGGGACTAAGATGAAAAAAGAGAAAAAAAAATTATTTTAAAAGAATCTGAGGGGGCAATCTGAGACCTCAGATACTAAGACATCGGGATCAGGACCAATGGAGTGCACTCCTACTTCTGAATCAGGGTCTAGACCTGAGAAAGAAGTGGGAACTGTAACAGAGAAGTTGGACCAGATTAGGATTAAGGCCTTGTCTGGCGCTCAGTGGAGGAAACTTCTCAAGGAACAGAAGCAAAAGGAAGGAAAAGAATGGCTTCCTAAGCCTAAGTAGAGGGAATCAAAAGGGCGTGAGCCCAAGACTCCCAAAAATAAACTGCCTCAGGTCGAAGGGGATACACAGACCCCCTCCACGTCAAAGACAGGTGGCAAGAGGGTTAGGGAGGAATCTAAGACTCCCTCCTCTCTGGACAAGCGTGATCCTAAAAGACTGAGGCAGGAAATAGGGAAACAGACCTATAGTACTGCAGTCACGGTCTTTAGAATGGCGGTTGTCCAAGAAGGATACCCACTGGTGAGCATCACCTCGCAGCAGAAGCAGCTCGTGCAGATGGCCCTCTTTGAAGAGATTGGGGGGACGCTGGTCCAGGACCCAAATTCAGGAGGGTCTATCTAAATCGCGGTGCCCTCATTTTTGTCTGCGAGGGGGAGAACAGCAGAATGAATTAACGACAAGGTGCCCATGATATCCCCATGGGAGGATGCGAAGCTGCTGCTCAAGACAGCAGCCAAACTCCTGAAGACCGCAAAGGTATCAATATGGGTACCAAAGATCCTTAAGGGTGTCTCTCCGAAGACTCTGTTCGAGAAAATAAGGGTCCAGAACCCAAAAGTCTCGACAGATGATTGGAGGTAATTAACGAAAAGGTCATTCCGGAAGGACGAACCCTGGTGATGGAGGTTGGAGAGAAGTCCCTGAAGGCAATGCGAGAGCAAGGTCTGAAACTGTTTTCAGGGTTCTCGCAGGTCGCTGTCAGGGTAATCAAAGACCTTAAAGGCAGTAATGGCAGCAAGATGGGGACGGGAAGTGCTGCAGATAAACCTGCAGCACAGTAAAGGGGCCACTGCTGCCCTGAGCCGTCGCCTGGGGAGACAGGAGGTGGACGTGGCCCTGATACAAGAACCCTATTCGGGTCTCAGTGGTACTGGAGGTGAGCTGATTTATGCTAGAAATCTAAAAAAACTCCAGGACATGCATTTATGTTAGAAATGGAATATCTTTCATACCAATGATGGATTTTTGTTCCAGGGACCTGGTGACCATCAGGATGCAGCAACGTGAGGAAGGTATCACAAGGGAAATTGTTTTGGCCTCAGCATACCTTCCTTACGAAGACAGCTCTCCTCCTTCTTTGGAAGTGAGGAGACTGACGGAAGCCTGCCATTGGCAAGGTGACAAACTGTTGGTGGAATGTGATGCCAATGCCCACAATGTATCGTGGGGCAGCAAGGACACCAACAGTAGAGGTGAGCACCTTCTTGAATTTCTCCTATCTAACAACTTGGAGATCCTGAATAGGGGTGATGAACCTACATTCAGGAATAGTTGAAGGGAAGAAGTAATTGACATAACTTTTGCTTCCATGATGATGGGCAGTTATGTCAAAAAGTGGCATATGGTCCTGGAAGCCATCCTCATCAGATCACATGTATATTAAATTCAAGGTTGAAATGGGAACCAGACAGACCATGGCCTATAGAAATCCCAGGAAAACGGACTGGGAGACATATAGGAGAGACCTTGACTTCAGCCAATCAGAAATTAAAACTTCAATAAGGAATCCAGCAGAGTTTGAGAAAGTAGCAGAGGCCGTAACCTCATACCAGGACAACTTCTCAATCACCAAGAAGTACACAAATAGGAGTGTGCCTTGGTGGAATAATAACCTGGAAATGCAAAGGAAACAGGTACGAAGACTGTTTAACCTTGCGAGGTTCAAAGGACAATGGGCAAAGTATCGTGAGGCCCTTGTCAATTACAACCTTGCCATCAGACGGGCAAAGGAGGCATCCTGGAAGGTATTCTGTGAGGAAGTGGAGGGCACGGCTGCTCAAGCGAGACTTCATAAAATCCTCACTAGGGTACCAACTAATCCAGGAGGAACATTGAGGAAGGAGGATGGGAAGTATACAAAGACAGCACATGAAATGCTGGAACTGCTCCTCAAGACTCACTTTCCTCAATATACTCTGGGGGATAACTCTGACCAGAATGCGATGCCTGAGAGAGAACGGTTCTCAGGTATTCGCAAAGAGGACTGGGATTTGGCCAAGGAGTGCATCGATTTCAGGAAGGTCCGATGGGCGGTGGGAACATTTCAACCGTTAAAGTCACCTGGCCCTGATGGAACCTTTCCAGCTCTCCTGCAACAAGCAGGAGAAAATCTTATTAGATTCCTATGCAGGTTATTCAGGGTTAGCCTAGCAGCAGGAATCATTCCCAATGCCTGGAGGGCAGTGAAGGTTGTCTTCATTCCAAAACCAGGGAGAATTGATCATACCAAGGCCAAGGATATGAGACCAATTAGCCTGTCCTCCTTCATTCTTAAGACATTGGAAAAGCTGGTTAATGTGCATGTTGGAGAAAGGAGGTTAAGTAGGGCTCCTCTACATTCAAACCAACATGCATATCAGCCAGGTAAATCATGTGAGACAGCTCTCCACCAACTCATTGGGAAGGTGGAGAAAGCACCACACTTTCAGGAAATAGCCCTCTGTATCTTCCTGGACATCGAGGGGGCTATTAGCAACACGACCTTCGATTCCATTGTTAGGGCAGCAGAGGTGCATGACCTAGAGACAACTATATGTAGGTGGACTAGGGCCATGCTTAGTGGAAGAAAGGTAGAGGCTACCATGATGAATGAAAAAATGGTAATCAACACCACTAGGGGTTGCCCCCAAGGAGCAGTTCTTTCCCCTTTATTGTGGAATCTAGAGGTGAATCATCTCACTGGAGAATTAAACTCTAGGCAGTACTTTTGCCAAGGATATGCAGATGATATTGTCATAGTAATACATGGCACATTTGCTGACACAGTCAAGAATATGGCACAAGGTGTGTTGGACATTGTGCAAGACTGGTGCAGAAAACAGGATCTGGGGGTTAGTCCTAAGAAGACTGTTGTTGTTGTACCATTCACAAAGAAGCACAGCCAACATTAAAGTTGGAATCTAAAGCTTTTCAATGAAGTGCTACCTGTGAAGTGGGCAGTAAAATAGGGGTTACCTTAGATGAGAAACTGACATGGACCCCTCACATTAGGAATATTTGCTCCAAGACAAAAGGTACTCTGGTAAGTACACCACGGTGATTAGACCCAGGATCACCTATGGGGCGGTCGTGTGGTGGAAAAAGGTAGAACAGCAGGTTGCTGCTAAGGAACTTGGTAAGGTGCTGAGATTAGCCTGCTTAGCCATAACAGGTGGAATTAGCAGCACACCAACTGCTGGGATAGAAACCATGTTAGATATGCCCCCATTACACCTTTGGGTCACCCCCAGGGGGCCCACAGTTCTTTTATGGGTACGTGTGTGGCGCGCACGGGGCCCCGAGCCGGAGCAGCCTTTCTTCTGCCCCAGGCTGCTTCACTTTCCCTCCCGGTTTATGCCTTTGCCCGGAGACGGGCATATTTCGTGAGCTACAGTAGTTCTTGTTGTCATTTTTCTTCCTTTGTTCCTTCCTTTCTTACCCTTTGTTTCTGTCTTTCTCTCCTTGTCCTCTCTTAGCCTTCTTCTCCTTCTCATTAGTCTCCGCCTCGGCGTTTGAGACACTTCTTTCCTTCTTTCTCTTCTCTTCCTCTATTCTTCTTCTTTCCTCCCTGTGCGTGTCTGAAGGCCGACCCACGCATTCATGCGTAGCTGGTGACGGGGTAACGCGTAATTCCCCGCCCCGGGTAAACAAGGAGGGCACGTACGTACCCCCTGGTAAAGGCCAGGCCCAGGGAGGGGTGATTACCTGAGCTGGTACCTTCCGAACGTGCCGATTGGTCCCTCCGTCAGTTCTCGGGAAGTGTGACCTGAGGTGTGAACAATCACCTAAGTCGGGTAAGCCCTCGGAGAGGGCCCCCACTAGGAAGGAGCGCGCCATCGGAGATGCCGGTAATCACAGGGGACACTTCCGCGATGACTTCCTTCTCTTCTTTCGTGACGTTGACCCAGAAACGTAAGTTAGATTCGCCTCAGCAAAAAAAGACTCTGCCTAATGTACCGAAATTTCTTGTTGTCTCTCGCACCGATGGAAAAGATTTCAATTCTGTCAATCCTTTCGTTATACAGAAAGGTGTAGATGCAGTTGCTGGCCCTGTTAAAACCTGTTCACGTCAGCACAATGGCACATTGTTGCTGGAAGTGGACAGTGCCTTCCAAGCTCAGAAACTAATCAGGACTACACTGTTACACACATTTCCTGTCAAGGTGGAAGCACATCGCACACTCAACTCGTCACGGGGGGTAGTCTTCACGAGATCCCTTGACGGGTTGTCTGATGAAGACATCCAATCCTATATGTCCGACCAGGGTGTGACAGCCGTCCACAGGGTCATGAAAAAGGTCGATAACCAATTGACACCGACTCGTACTGTGTTTTTGACGTTTGACAAAGTTGACCTCCCGTCGAAGGTCAAAGCAGGGTATGAAGTCATCTCCGTCCGCCCTTATGTACCTAACCCAACGCGCTGTTTTCAGTGCCACAGGTACAACCATACCCGTGAACATTGCCCAAATGCAGCAAAGTGTGTCACTTGTGGTAGGGACGCCCATGAGGGGGATTGCCCACCTCCGTCCCCTCACTGCCTAAACTGCAACAGTGACCATGCGGCTTCCTCTCGCGACTGCCCTGTATACAAGGATGAGAAGGTAATCCAGCAAATTCGGGTTACGGAGAAGGTATCGACATCTGCCGCTCGAAAGTTGTTGGCGAGTCGAAAGCCCACTGTCCTCCCAGCGGGTACATACAGTAAGGTCCTCACCTCAACTCGACCTACTAAGGATTCCAGTACCCAGACTTGTGATTTCACTTTCGCTGACACAGTTGTGCGATCCGCCAGCCCAAAGATTGCCCGTTCCACGTCCCCGCTTCTTCCTGCTGCTTCTAAGGTACAGTCTTCGTCAACCTCTAGTAAACCGCGGGCACCTAAACAAGATGCCCGGACCTTGAAAAAGGAACCCGTCCGTGAGGATTTTTTGCGTTCTCAGCCTTCCCAACCATCAACTGCCTCTTCCCGCCGTCACTCTTCCAGAAGAGCTGACAAGGAAAACAGTTCCTCTCCTTCCCCGCCAAGGCGTGACCCATCCGTCACGCCGTCCAACAGTTGCCGGCCTCGGCCCTTTACCGGCGGTGGAAACTGCCCCTCCTGATCAACTCAGAGAGGTGGCAGGCACGTCGGTCGAACCTATGGACCACGACCCTTTGCCCCTAGGCAGCGATAGCAGTGCTCCCTCGAAATCCGGTCCTCAGCGGCCGTCGAGGTGACCCCGCTTGCTAGTTGGTTTTTATCCTTATTTCTTCTCTCATTTTTATCATGGCGCTCCTTCAGTGGAATATTCGCGGCATATGTTCCAATCGGGAGGAGTTAAAACTACTCCTTTGGTTGCACTGCCCGCTTCTAGTCTGTCTACAAGAAACTAAGTTGCGTCCACGTGATCTTGCAGACTTTCCACACTACACCTCTGTGGGGTTCGACCTGCCACCCATGGAAGGTGTCCCAGCCCATGGAGGGGTTCTGATGCTCCTTCGAGACGATGTCTATTTCCATCCCATTTCCTTGCATACTCACCTACAGGCAGTTGCCGTCCGCATCACTTTATCCACATTTACCTTCTCCCTCTGTAATATCTATTTGCCATCGTCATCTGCCCTTACTAGGGCGGATGTGCTACACCTTGTTGACCAGCTCCCTTCACCTTTCGTGTTGATAGGCGACTTTAATGCCCACCACCCCCTATGGGGCTCTCCGGCACCTTGTCCGAGAGGCTCCCTTTTGGTGGACCTTCTCCAACACCTCGATCTTGTCTGCCTCAACACCGGTGCACTGACCTTCCTTTCAGACACAACACACACTTATTCCCATATAGACCTCACAATATGCACTCCTCAGCTTGACGGTCAGTTTGAGTGGTATGCACTTTCTGACACGTACTCAAGTGACCATTTCCCTTGTATTATCCACTTCCTGCATCATTCCCCATCTCCTCGTCCCACCAGTTGGAACATTTCTAAAGCCGACTGGGGACTTTATTCTTCCATGGCTGTTTTTCACGATCAGAATTTTCCCACTTGTGACAGTCAGGTCGACTACCTCACAGAGGTTATTCTCACCGCTGCTGGATGTTCCATACCTAGTACATCCTCTTCTCCACGTCGTGTCCAGGTCCCTTGGTGGACTGCAGCCTGCCGCGACGCGCTTAGAGCCCGGCGCCGTGCTTTACGCACCTTCCGCCGCCACCCAACTTTGGAGAATTGCATCAATTATAAACGTATGAGAGCTCAATGTCGTCGTATCATAAACGACAGCAAGAAAGCTTGCTGGACTGCTTTTACTAGTTCTTTTAACCGTTTTACTCCCTCCACGGTAGTTTGGGGTGGCCTACGCCGTTTATCCGGCACCAAGGTCCACTCCCCGACTCCTGGCCTGACCGTGGAGAACGCAGTCCTCGTGGACCCCGCTGATGTTTCCAACGCATTGGGCCGTTTCTTTGCGGAGGTTTCGAGCTCTGCCCATTATCACCCTGCCTTTCTCCCTCGCAAACAGGTAGAGGAGGCCCGGCCGCCTTCTTTCCACTCTTTTAATCGTGAAAATTATAATGTCGCCTTCACCATGCAAAAGCTAGACCGTGCTCTCGCCCTGTCCCGATCTTCTGCTCCCGGGCCCGATTCCATTCATATTGAAATGCTGAAGAACCTCTCTCCTGCGGGCAAGTGCTTTCTTCTTAGTACCTACAATCGCATATGGACTGAAGGTCATGTTCCCATGGCGTGAAGCCATTGTTGTCCCCATCCCCAAACCAGGGAAGGACAAACACCTTCCTTCCAGTTATCGTCCCATTTCTCTGACGAGCTGCGTCTGTAAGGTGATGGAACGCATGGTTAACGCTCAGTTGGTCTGGCTCCTCAAATCTCGCCGCCTCCTGACTAATATCCAATGCGGTTTTCGTCGACACCGCTCTGCTGCTGATCACCTCGTTACGTTGTCGACCTTCATTATGAATAACTTTCTAAAGAAGCGTCAAACAGTAGCAGTGTTCTTCGACTTGGAGAAGGCATACGATACCTGTTGGAGAGCGGGCATTCTCCGCACATTGCACACATGGGGCCTTCGGGGCCGCCTTCCTCTTTTCATTCAAGCGTTTTTGGCGGATCGCAAGTTCCGGGTACGGGTGGGCTCTGTTTTGTCAGATACCTTTTGCCAGGAGAATGGGGTACCACAGGGCTCCGTCTTGAGTGTGGCGCTCTTTGCCATTGCAATCAATCCGATGGTGGATTGCCTTTCAGCCGACGTCTCCGGATCTCTTTTTGTTGACGATTTCGCAGTTTATTGTAGCGCCCAGCGGACATGTCTCTTGGAGCGTTCTCTTCAACACTGTCTTGACTGTCTATATTCCTGGAGCATCGCAAACAGCTTCCGATTCTCCACTGAGAAAACTGTGTGTATAAACTTCTGGAGATACAAGGAATTTCTTCCACCTTCTCTACATCTCGGCCCTGTTGCTCTCCCTTTCGTGGAGACTATGAAATTCTTGGGACTCATGTTGGATCGTAAACTTTGCTGGTCCACACACGTGTCCTACCTGGCTGCCCGTTGTGCCCGATCCCTTAACGTTCTTAGTGTCCTCAGTGGCACGTCATGGGGAGTGGATCGTACCGTCCTGCTTCACCTTTACCAGGCCATTGTTCAGTCGAAGCTCGACTATGGAAGCCTTGTATACTCTTCTGCACGACCGTTGATTCTCCGCCGTCTCAACTCTAACCACCATCGGGGTTTACGTCTTGCGACCGGTGCATTTTATACTAGCCCTGTTGAAAGTCTGTATGCCGAGGCTGCTGTATTACCCTTGACTTCTCGGCGTGACATACTCTTGTGTCGGAACGCATGCCGCCTGCGGTCGATGCCCAACCATCCATCTTACCGATTATTTTTTGACGACTCACTCAAGCGCCAATATCAGTTGTCTGCGATTGCCTTGCTTCCACCTGGAGTTCGGTTTCGCCGCCTACTACAGCGGCTCGATTTTACCCTTCCTTCCACCGTTTGGTTGAGCGAAAGCCCATTGCCACCGTGGCATCAGGCCCAGGTTCACACTCACCTCGAACTTAGTTCGCTCCCCAAGGAGAGCACTCCGGATTTGGTATACCGCTCGAGGCTTGTCGAACTCCGTTCGCGGTTCGATAATGCCATATTTATTTACACTGATGGTTCCAAGAGCACTGCCGGTGTCGGATCTGCCTTCGTCGTCGGGGACAACCGTTTCCAATACAAGCTCCCTGACCGGTGCTCGAACTTCACGGCTGAGCTTTTTGCCCTCCACCAGGCCGTTTTGTATACCTGCCGCCACCGCGAACCTTTCTATGCCATATGTTCGGACTCCCTTAGTGCCCTGCAGAGTCTTAAGGACCCTTTCTCGAACCATCCTCTCGTGTATCGGATCCAACGCTCCCTCCAGTTGCTAGCTGATGGCAGCTGTCACGTTTCTTTCCTGTGGGTCCCTGGCCATGTGGGAGTGCCGAGGAATGAGACCGCCGACATAGCAGCCAAGGCCGCAGCTCTTTTGCCTCGCATGGCTACCTTTTGCGTCCCATCGGACGATGTTCAACGGGCTCTTCGCCGGAGATTCGTGTCGTCGTGGCACAGTGTGTGGCTTTCACTGTGCAACAATAAATTGAGAACTGTAAAACCGATCCCGAACGCTTGGAGGACTTCCTCACGCCCCTCTCGGCGAGAGGAGGTCATCCTGGCCCGGTTGCGGTTCGGTCACTGCCGTTTCAGCCACCGTCACTTGCTCTCTGCCGACCCTGCACCGCTGTGCTCCTGCGGTGCACTGCTGACAGTGCGACATGGTTTACTGACTTGTGTTAATTTTAATCATCTCCGTGTAGCCCCACTTTCCGTCTACTCTGGAGGAAATTTTAGCTGATGACACACGAGCAGCGGCTCGAGTTTTGCGTTTTATCAACTTGGCCAACTTATCCAAGGATATTTAACCCTTTTAATTGTCTTTTATCTTTCGTTTTTAGTCTCTTGTTGATGTTCTGACAGTCACCTTTTTTCTTTGAGATCATAGCGAATCTATGTTCTTGGCTGGGCGCTAATGATCATAGAAGTTGTGCGCCCTAAAACCACACAAAAAAAAAAAAAGCTTTGGGTCAAGATGGAGGCAGCAGCTGGTACATACAATCTCAAAACTGGCAAAAACTGGAACTCTTTGCGATATCCAGAATCACACACTAAAATAGTGAGTGAGGTAAATATAGGAAAGGTTGGGGAAATGCCAGCCGACTATGTTATAACCCCATACTGCTTCAACAAGCCTTTCAATATAACAATTGGAAGTAGGGAGCAGTGGGAGAAAATAGTTCGACACCACATGGGGGGATATTGTCTGGTTCACTGACAGGTCAAAATCAGACCAATGCATTGGGGCCGGGGTATACGAGGTGCAGCCAAGACTGGAGGGCGTCATCTCTCTAGGGAAACTGGCCTCAGTATTCCAGGCAGAAATCACTGCCATCAGGACGTGTGTGGAGGAGAATTTGCGTAGGTGCTACAAATACCGTAGCATCTATATCTATTCAGACAGCCAGGCAGCCCTGAGATCACTGGCAGCTCCTGCTACAAGGTCTAAAATTGTTGCAGAATGTCACAGGGTTCTGGTGGAACTAGGGGAAAGCAATAGAGTAAACCTATTGTGGGTCCCTGGCCACTCAGGGATCAGTGGCAACGAACATGCCGACAGATTAGCCAAGATGGGGGCAGAGATTCCATTTATTGGACCGGAGCCTGTCCTGACAATTACCAAGACAATGATCAAATTGGAGCTACGTAACTGGCTCAGAAGAGAGCATGTAGAATATTGGACCAAAGTCCATCAACAAAAACATGTGCAAGGTAGTGATGCCAAAGCCATGTTTTAAAAGAAGCTCTGCAATCCTGGGCCTGAACAGGTGAGAGATTAGACTCGTGGTTGGATTGCTGACAGGCCATGGGAATTTCAAAAGACACCTTCATACAATGGGAATAACAGAAGAGGACCCTAAATGTAGGATCTGTGATGATGGTGATGAAACTGCATCTAATCTTCGAATGGATTGCACTGGAGAGTAAAAGGCACAGAACATTTGGGACAACCTGACCCAAAGAAATTGTATCTAATAAAGAACTGGTAAAGGGACTCCTTGCACTGTTAAAGGGCATTGGTTGGCTTTACTAGATGTACAGGGAGTGATACCGCACAATAAACTTAGTTTCGGTGCGGGCAGTGGCGGGTTGGACCAAGACGGTTTTGGCTTCCCTGAGAAAATAAATCAATCAATTAATCAATCAACTAGTATTTTTTGTGCTAGTGTAATAGGAGCTGCTAGTAGCTCATCAAACACCCCTCACCAGTCTTGTAGTTCGGAGTCCATAGTTTGACTCCGATTGTACACTTTTTGTGCCATATACCATTTTGAACTGTGGGCAAGATGTTATCAGTGCTAAATACTCACCTCTGGGGCAACAGAAATCACATAAGCATCAGCAGCTCAGCATGGAAACTGAGGAAACAATTGATTTAATAAATTTGCAACTGCAGAGACTTGTGTTGGTAACCTTGACCCAGCTTCATGTGCTAAAGAGGAAACGTGAAAAATTAATAAGGGAGGAGAATCAAAGTGTGCTATGTGTACTGAATTTTTTTATTGATTAAAATATTTAAAATGAATATTCTTTGTTGTTTATTTACACAGCACCACTCCCACTTAAGTAAATGATTCAGTAGGGCTACAAATTTATTTTCAGTGAAACAGTGGGATTAAGATTGTCTTAGTTCATAACATCAAGAATGAACAGTTTTTACTCATATTATGTGTATTGTCTTGCAAATAATTGCACCCTATTTTTGATACAATTTTTGTACAGGGTCATTCCATGATTAGAGGTAGCTACATTTTACTGAAAGTTTTGAAATGTAACATTATTTTTGTACTCTTGTCTACACTACAGACTTGGTATCTCAATGAAATTATTGGTGAGAAATGATTTTTCTTAAAAGAGAGAGAGAGAGAGAGAGAGAGAGAGAGAGAGAGAGAGAGAGAGAGAGATTGTGCTGCTTTTGTGACATCATCATTTTCAGTGTTTTCGTGGTTGGTGTCCACCTACTTAAATACTAGTATTTGAATCAAAAGGTGTAATTTAATTAAGTTACACAACTTTAGTGTTGCTGAAGTCTTAAGAAAATGTGACAGTGAAAGTACTAATGATACAAATAACCTACGTGACTTTTAGCCTTCTGTATCCATGTCGGATTTGAACTGCAGCTGTAGTGTAAATTGGCAGTATATTTTGGTTTAAAAATGCAACCTGCGCTTTTGTGGGTGTTTTTATTCTATAACTAGTTTTCAAGCCACTGCAGGTTTATCAGTGGATACATTACATGAACATTTATTATCTTCCTCCAAATGTAGGTGCACACAGTCATGGTGGTGCTGGCAAAATCACTGGCTTGAAAATTGGTTAGGGAATAAAAACCTCTACAAAAGCAGCTTGTTGCAATTTTTAACCAAAATAAACTACCAAGTTTAACTCCTTTATTGAAGGGCACATGACTGATTTCACAGTTTAAAATTGCATCCTCAGGTGTTATGTCAAATCATTAAAAAGATCTGATAAAAAATCTGATGGAGCTCATTCTTTCATTTAATCCCAGGCTACTAATATTAATATCTATCTTTCAAAACTCTCTATTTGAAGAGAAGATGTCTATAATTAAAACTTTGTGGAAAGATTTGAAGCTATCTCCATCTCTCCTATGAAGATAATCTGGGAAGGCACTTGTTATTAACGGTCTCCACTAGGTTTCTAGGTGGTTTTCCACATCCAAATTATTGAATACTGGGCTGGTAGTAAAGTTCTGCCTCAGTTATGCCATTTGCAAACTGTTGCATACTTTCACATGTATAACTCTATACACAGACATGTAGAGTACCTACACAAATTTCCTCCCAGTGGAGTAATAGGGTGGTGGCAGCAATGGCATCTAGTCACCCCTTAAACTAATATGTCAAATACATAATAACAATGCCGACCATGTAACAGGGGGGGGGGGGGGGTAAAGCCAAAAGGAAAAGGAGGTGGAATGGAAAGAAATTTATAACTTCCCATTAATTTTGAGGTTTGCAGAGCACAATATCAGATTGTGGTTGGTTTCTCGATGAAGAAACAGTTCTGACACTAGTAAATTGATTCAAGTAAACTAAAAGAATAATTCAAACTTTTGTCGGTATGCTGTTGTGGTCTTCAGTCCTGAGACTGGATTGATGCAGCTCTCCATGCTACCCTGTCCTATGCAAGCCTTCATCTCTTAATAAAAATGGCAACCAACATCCTTTTGAAGCTGCTGCTCTCAGTGATCGGTGAGGAAGAAAAAGAAAATTTTGTGGGCTGGGTATATGTTGGGAAAGATTGTTTTCCCTGGCTGCAAGACCACAGACATGAGGAATGTTGGTGTACAAGAATGTTGTGTCCACACTGAGAAACAAGAAATCTCGTAGTTATGGGACAGGAACTATGGAAAGGCTGAAGAAAAAAAAAGTAATTGGGGTCTTGAATGTAGGATGGAAGTTTATGGACAGCACATTGAAGATGTTGGCCAACAAAGAAAGATATTCATTCTTTGGGAGCAGAGTATCCAATCAGAATGGCACATCAAGTACAGACACCTGTGGGAATCATATTTGTAAGCTATGGGGAGTTGGTAAATGATAGATGTTAGGGGGTTTCTGATGTCTGGAGGGAGATAAAAGCAAGAGTCAAGTTTTGGGATGGTCTCAAGGCCTGGAGAAGATGCTCGAGGTCATGTTGGGTGGAATCGTGGCCCTGTGATATATGCAGAGGTGGGAAAGTTGGTACAGACCCTCAGCCACATTATCACCAATTCATAATCGCTGTGGTGCAACCTTTGTCTGAGGGAAGTATCATAATGTCTGGATTGTTTTTCAGGTTAAGGGTGATGTTGTAATTTTGCAAAAGAAG
This sequence comes from Locusta migratoria, assembly GCA_026315105.1. Classification (NCBI taxonomy): domain Eukaryota; kingdom Metazoa; phylum Arthropoda; class Insecta; order Orthoptera; family Acrididae; genus Locusta; species Locusta migratoria. The sequence goes on along the minus strand of CM048751.1, from coordinate 161,223,418 downwards.
ATGAAAACTGAATCCTTGAATAAAAGATTCTCTTGGTTGCAACCGAAACAGTCTTTATTCAAGAATTTTGACTTCATATGCTCGCTTTAACACATCACAAAAATGAAATGAGAAGCTTAGAACTGAGGTATATGTGAAAGATTGCTAGGAGATGACCAGATGGAAAGGGAGGAAGATTACTTATGGAAGGATGTTGGAAGTGATGTAATTTCTTAGACTTTCCCGCCGTTTTTTTACATCTTGTTTAAGTCGGGTCTTTTGCCAGATATTAGCATCTTCCAAAACAAGATATTTTGACAACCGTTACTCGGTGTCTTCTTCAGGTGTTGCCTGAGACTGGTTGACCGGGTGAGATATTTATGCCTGTCCAGTGCCTGGTTTTCTGTTTTCGGTCTGCACCCAATCGGGCGTTCCCTAATAGGTCAGTGCCCACATGTTGCACATCCCTGGCACTCTTGGTGTTCACTCTGCTGTCCGCGCCATTCTCGCCGCCCCCAGCAGTCCTGGCAGACTAAATAGGGAACACCAGGACGCCACAACTGCCGCTGGAGGTGGCCAGAAAGGGTGCAGATGGCAGAGTGAACACAAAGAGCACCAGGGATGCATGACTTGTGGGCGCAGACCTAATAGGGAACACCAGGACGCCACGACTGCCACTGGGGGCAGACAGAATGGGCGCGGACGGCAGATTGAACACCAAAAGTGCCAGAGATGCGAGGCTCGCGGGCATGGACCTAGTAGGGAACACCTGATTGGGCGCGGACTGAAAACGGAACACCAGGCACTGGCCAGGCACAAATATCTCAACCAGGCAACCAGTCTCAGGCAACACCTGAAGAAGACACAGAGTAACGGTCGTCAAAATATCGTGTTTTGGAAGACGCTGATATCCGGCAGAAGACCCGACTTCAACAGGTTGGAAGTGTTTTAAAGAAGGTTCTATATGGATATCAATATAAATGGAAACTTATAAACCCTGAGACTGTGTTTCGTCTTGAATATGTCAAAGACATTGAATTAAAATTTGTGATGCAGCCAGGAATCGAACCCGGACCTTCATGCTTACTATGCATGGGATGGGGCATCACAAATTTTAATTCACTGCTTCACCTTTATCTTTAATGTTCTGTATGGAGTCATTTCAGCATTTGTCTGTGGGCTGTGTGGAGAATAAATGTTTCCATGTAAGAAATGAATGAGGGAAAGACTGTCCATTATCTCTGAAATTAAGATTTTTGGTTGTATGTAAGGCCTTTAGAAAGTACTGAGATTTCTGCAGGGGTCAGAATTTTGGCATGAATATTTATGAGAGTGTTAGGGTTGGATGTTCAGAAGTGTGATTCGTGAAGGATGGAGGAACTTGTGGGTATGTGGAGGTCTCTCTCTCCCCCCTCCCTTCTCTGTCCTCTTCCCTCCTCCATCATCTCACTTCTCTCCTTCCTACTGCTCTCCGTTTTCCAACTGTCTCACCCCTCTCTATTTTTATCAGCTTTTTCCTCTTCCTCACCACTCTTCTTCTTTCATTTTCCCCCTACACCCCTTACCCCCCTCCCTTCTCCTCATCCAACTCTCCAACATCTCTTTTTGCTCTACTCCTGATACTCTTTTTGTCTTGGGTGCTTACAGAGTTTTCTGTCCAGAGTTGTTCTTCTTTCCTGCCATCTCCCCCTACCTCTGCCCATCTCTTTCAGCTCAGGTAATAGCTCTCATTAATAATCAGTTCAAACGTTGAGCAGGCCTCCCCAAATGTACAGTCCTATGGCAATGACAAGACTGGTTGTTTGAACTGATTATTATTGAGAGCTATTATCTGATATGATGGGGGTGTTGGGAGGTGGAAGGATACAAGGAGGAGATGGCAGAATACTGTGACCACCCAAGATGAAAAAGAGTATCAATGTTGGTGTAAAAACTGATGTTGGAGAGAGGGGTGGGGTAAAGGTAGGGAAGAAGGAGAGTGGGTAAACACAAATGGAGAGAAGAGGTGGGCGTGGGGAAGAAAGAAAATTGATAAAGGAGGGGTGAGGTAAGTGAGATAGATGGAAAATGGAGGGAAGAAGGAGGAAGAGAAGTGAGTTCTGCAGAACTGAGCTCTGATAAACACCAGTCTACAAGAACAGCAAAATGTATTGAAGTTGATAGGGAACTGTTTGAACATCTTAGGTGAGGAAACTTCCACAGTTAAAAAACCATAACACAACATTATCTATTTCACTGGTTCACCCAGAAACAGTTAGGGAAAGGGCATATATTTACCAGAAGTGTTTTGTTCATAATCACCAGTAGTATCACTGCTCAAAGCATGTACCTTTCCTCATAAGTCATCCTGTATTTCTCCATCAAAAGACATACTCTTTTGTATCAGAAGCAAAGCCACTTCAGAAATCACTTGCAACAAGAATATGGAACTGGTTGTCCAGTACTGCATACACACATACCGAAAAAAAAGGATAGGTATTTCAGAACAGTGGATGAGAGGAGTCCAATGTATTGCTTGGTTATAATGAGTTCAGAAAAAGTTCAGCAACTTGTCTCATATTTGCAGCATCTAATGTGTACATGTTGTTTAATTGTGAAATTTATGGAATCTTTTTAAATGTAAAAAAATTAAAGCAGTGGTTAAAGAACTGTGTTTGTTTTTAGAATGAGTGCCATTCTAATCCTGATCCTGATCCATACATACATACATACATACATACATCCACCCACTTCAAAAAACTGCTTGTTCTGTTGTTTAATACCTTATTGACTTGTTAGTGTATGGGGCTCATACATAGTCATAAAAGAAATTATATTGATACTGTCACTTGAGGCATGTTCATTACTTATTAATCCCAAACAAAACACTCTAGACCTTTGTTGACAAGACAAGTTGAAAAGCCCATTGTGTGTCTCTTTAGGAATGGTGTGCAATGTCATAGCATGAAGAATATCTTTTATATTATCCTTTCAGGACACTATCACTTTAACAGCTTGTTCAATTTTCATTATTCAAAAGAGATTGAGTGGCTGGCCAGTACTTACCTTGGTTCAGTTCAGTACTGTCAATAGTTGTACAAAAAGGATAAAAATAAACTTACAATCACTAGTATTCAGAAGTTAATTCCTTTATCAGGTAGACAAGGGGGGGGGGGGGGGGGGAGGAAAGAGGGGATAGAAGGGAACAGTTACTCTCAGCCTATGACATGAGGTGAGGATGGTGTGGAAGGGTGATAGGTGGAAGACAGAAGTATTTCATGATAAGTACTGGCCATGCCATTAGCATACCATAAAGAAGTAAAGAGCAGTAACTGAAATAATCCTGAGTGCTTGTGGATATTTAAGAATAGAAAGAAAAAGGGGGGGGGGGGGGGGGAACCTCACACACATGCGCACACACACAGGTTGCTGGAGGGGAAAAGCTTAGCACTAAATGCACTTACTCATTACTCATTTCTCACCCCTCTTCATCCTTCCTCTCATTACACTTCCCCCCCCCCCCCCTTGATCTGTCTTCTGGTTTGCTACTGGCATGACTCACTGCTTATCATGCAATATCTGTGACTTCCATCTACCACCCTTCATGCCATCCTTATATCATGGCCCAGGCTGTAAGTGACCCTTCCACAACATAATTTATTTCTGAAAGCTTGTGTTCTGATGTTTATTTTTGTCTGTTTTGTGTGACTATCTGTGTTTCTGAGTGGTGGTGGATATTTAGGTATAGGAAAAAACCACTAACACATATTTTGAAAAGAGTGGCTGGGACAGTACTTACGTCCACTGAGAAATGCAGAATGTTCGGTCTTCAATGTTTTTGGTGTACTAACTTTTGTCTGCTGAGTATGAATTTTAATTAGGTTTCTCTTATTGCATTCTAGGGATGACTTGGGATGCACAGAAAACATGTTTACTGACAGCAACTAACACTTCTACTATCACCATTATAAATGTTACTAAAGGAGCTAAATGCTTAACTGTACCCAATGGATCTGCTCTTGGTGAAATTTTAGTGAAGAAGATATTGTGTGACCCATTTGGACGTTATACTGTCCTTACAGGTAGAACTCGATTTGTCATTCTATATTCAAAATAAAGGAATCGTTAAGACAGTTTGAGGGATGATTTCATACTGAGGACTTTTTTATTAAACTATTGAAGTGCTATTAGTTGCCTGAATAATTGTGATAGATGGTTTTGATATTCTTGTTGCCAAAGATATTACTATAATGATCCACTATTGCTAAACTTTTGTTGTTTAGTAGAGTGTCTGTTGTTAATTTATTTACATAATATTATGGATTTCTAATTCATATCATATTGATTTGTATATATCTATTGGAGAATATGGCATTCTGTATTTTAGGTGTATAACTTACTTTCATAGTTTATTTACATTAATTCTTTTTGACATTAGGTTTTTTTCCCCCCTCGCAGTCATCAGACAGATGGTTTTATCAATGTTGTATGTGTATATTAAATTTTATCTGAGGACATTGATTCCACTTGTATTTATTATTAGATTCCAATAAATAAAACTGCATCATTTTACATACACTAATTCATAACAAGTAGTGTCTTGCCTCTAGACTTGTCATTTTATGAAAGAATGCAAACTTTTACAGTTTAATTTGTAGATATCTTCAGTCCCTGTGTGTAATCATGTACTTTGTAACCCTGTTAATTTTTGGGTTTGTGATGTTCATGACTCAGGTTGTCACAGTATGTCTGACAAGTGTACAGAATTAAATGTTTTACATAGTATTTTTAACATAAACTTATAGTGCTTATAGTGTTTTTACTTACAATCACTGTGATAACTATTAATTCACTGACATGCTTAAAATAGTTGTGATTTTGTTGTATTTCTCAATACAATCATATGATCTTGAATTGCATAACTGATTTAATGTTTATGAATGTCATTACCTACAATTATCATTGTGACCATTTTTCATTTAATAAATTTTTGTGGTGATAATTTCTGTAATTGCATCCAATGTTATATCTGTTTTAACTATCAGAATAAATAAATAAATAAATAAATAAATAAATAAATAAATAAAATAAAAAAGTTGTTTCTGGTGGCGCTTCAGATAAGCTCAATTTATCTAATGTGTGAATGTCTTACTTAGTGTTACAATATTTTCTAGAATTTTCATTGAAACATCTGGAAGCGTTTTTGCTTTGGAAACCAGCTAAGGTGTAAGTGGTATTTGTGTATTTTTGTTTAATCATTATATTCACTGAGCATTTCATATGTGATTGTAGAACTAAATTTATAATTTGAGTGTTACTAAATGTGTTATATCTGGGGGCACGGCAGTGCCCCCGCCAGTCGAGTGCACGGCCGTACCATCCTTTTCTCGAAGCAGTAGGCGGCACTTTCGACCAACCCTGTATCTCAGTTGTGGATAAAGCTAGAAGCCTGAATTTTCGGTTGACAAGAGTATATACTATAACTAGCTATATTTTCAAATTACCGTAAAACCTCGTTTTTACATTCCCAGTTTTTACATTTTCCTGCCATTTGCACCATTTTTTGTTGGTCCTGTCAAATTTCCTATATTCACAATGTTAATTCACCCTCGTTTTTGCGTTAACATATTACACTTTTCCCGCATTTTACGCTTTTCGAAACCATGTTCGTGAAGAAAAAATGACGCAATCTACATAAATTGACGCTAGCATGACTTTCCCCTTAAAATATAGCCCTTAAAAATTATTCACAGTCAAGTTTCTTGACACTTTCCATTTATTCAAACGTATATTTCATGTATCATTGTTGGCAGTACATAGCTAGTTGACTTACGACACACCGATTTGTGGCGATGTAGTTCCTCTTTCGACAAACTTCTTTGCCAGAGCGCCTGGCGTGTACTCAGTCAGAACCAGTTGCTTTGTTGATGTGAGAATAAACAGTTGCATTGTTTTTGTAAAGAACGTTATCTGTCAAAGTTGGGTATCATGATACCCACAACCTCAAAAAAGCAATAATAGTTTGAGATGCCGATCCTATAGAAACGTCACAAAAATGCTTATGTATATGTTTGCACTCAAGAACGTGAATAAATTCTCTAATATTGTCAAGTGAAACATCGAAAAATTCAAAAAGACTGGAGCTTTAGGAGTTTTACAATTTAAATAATTAATGCCAGTAAAAGGCAGCAATTTTGAAGATGTGTTACATAGCCTGGCAGTGGCATCCAAATGATATCTATCAAAGTAGTTCAGGTAATTTTGAAGACCAACAGTGGCGTCCTGGATTATAATGAATGAAATTACGTCAAAAATTTCCATTTCCCATAAAATTACCAGTTCTGCCCTGCACTTAAAATAGTAAAGATTTTGATAACCTTTATTGAAAAATAAATTTCCTGGTGAGTACTTAGATGCCTATTATGTACATATATCACAAATAAACTACAAAAATGCAAGGCTGATCCAGTAAGCACATTTTACCATTTAAAACATTATTTCCTGCATTTTACACCATTTTACTGAAGTCCCTAGAAAAGCGTAAAAATGAGGTTCTACTGTATACTATTCTACACCTTATAGTTTACGAAATATTAGCAGTCGAAAATCGCTGTCACTCACTGAGTCACCAATGATCAAAATTCTAAGGTACTTCTAGCAGACACACAAACATCCAATTTTGTGATTAGCTTGTAATGGAAGGAAAAATTCAAACATCTGTAAAAATTAATTCCATTCTAGAAACATTTTCGCTTGATACAATAGTATCGGCAAACTTGCCCTTTCCAGCATAGTGCTGCTCATGGTCTTGTAGTAGCACATTAGGTTCATGTGCGGAAGATCGCTTGTTAGATTCGTGGTGCTGTAACTTTTTCTGTACTTTTCATTTTAATGTAGCCGTCACCTATCTACTAAGTGAAGAGTCGTCAGAAATGATATGAGGTACCCGATTAGCGAATGAATAGTAACTGATAAGATATAGCTTAGATTGCTGCAAATGGAAACAGTATCAATTACACCTTCATTCTAGCTTGATTTAAGTTATAATTGAGAAAACTGTTGCTCGTAATGTCGAAAATTACATCACAGGACGCGAGGCAAAAACTTCGGACCGAGAACAAAAACGTTTGATTATTGGTTCAAACCACAACACGGCAGAGATAGGAAGACACCATGATCTGGGAGACACGCAGACTGTTATCTGTGGTCTGTGCTATAAAGTGGAAACTCTCTGGAGTGAGTATTGCATTCTGTCTTCTCTAGCAGGTGCTGGTTCTGCTTATGTTATCAACATTAAGCTAGGAATTCACGTGATATTATGTAAATATGCAAACTTGAAAATTGAAGTGCCGATTTTCTACAATAATTTTATCAGGAGGCCGATGAAATTTATATAATTCGAAAGATGGTTTACTTTAGATGTGCACAACATCAATGTTTAGTTCAAAGAAATAGATGTACGATTAACTTCAAAAAGAAAATGTCCAGGAATATCAGTGTCAGGTGCCAAAACAAACAATCCTCAGCAGAACGGAAGACACACATTACTAGACAGGCACTGCCTAGTACAGTATTATTGGTCTTCCTGGACTATAATCAATGTATCAACAGTTTGTAATTTCGATGAATCCGTGTACATTGAAGTCGCTGTGCCGTTTCTGTTGGTACCTACCAAACGGTTCACTCTCAAGAGTCTGTCGGCACAAACGACAAAACATTACTGATATGTAATCAGGTGATAAGAAGTAAAGAGAACACAATGTAATACAAAGTGTGCAAATGTTGGCAATCAAATGTTCCCTTTATGCGGATAATTCATTTACCGACTGGTCTAGGGTACATACAAGAACTTGTCAACCATAGAGCAGAAACAACATTATTTATTTACATTATATTCTGTCCGAAGCACTAATGAAGACATAAAAAAATTGGTTCCTGTTCTGTGGTTGACAGGTTCTAGTATGTACCCCTGTTCGCTCAGTGAAAGTAATTGCCCTTGTATGTAAAATTATACTTACCGTTCCATATCAGTAATGTTTTGTCATTTGTGCCAACAGAATATCAACAGGCATCGACCGCAGCGGCCACACATGCACCGCGACTTTGATGTACATGGGTTCATCCAAATTACCCAAAAATTATTTGTGTACGGATATAACAGTCATAAGAAACTGGGATAAACTGATCAAATTTCGCCACATTTATAGTTTTGACATAGAGGCTAAATTTTACTTATGGCAGTGGCATAGTGTGCAGATGTTTGCAACACCTCCAGCGGGCCCACAGTTCTTTTGTGGGTACGTGTGTGGCGCGCACGGGGCCCCGAGCCGGAGCAGCCTTTCTTCTGCCCCAGGCTGCTTCACTTTCCCTCCCGGTTTATGCCTTTGCCCGGAGACGGGCTTACTTCGTGAGCTACGGTGGTTCTTGTTGTCGTTTTTCTTCCTTCCTTCCTTCGTTCCTTCCTTTCTTACCCTTTGTTTCTGTCTTTCTCTCCTTGTACTCTCCTAGCCTTCTTCTTCTCCTCCTCATTAATCTCCGACTCGGCGTTTGAGACACTTCCTTCCTTCTTTCTCTTCACTTCCTCTATTCTTCTTCTTTCCTCCCTGTGCGTGTCTGAAGGCCGACCCACGCATTATCATGCGTAGCAGGTGACGGGGTAACGCGTAATTCCCCGCCCTGGGTAGACAAGTAGGGTACGTACGTACCCCCTGGTAAAGGCCAGGCCCAGGGAGGGATGATTACCCGAGCTGGTACCTTCCGAACGTGCCGATTGGTCCCTCCGTCAGTTCTCGGGAGGTGTGACCTGAGGTGTGAACAATCACCTAAGGCGGGTAAGCCCGCGGAGAGGGCCCCCACTAGGAAGGAGCGCGCCATCGGAGATGCCGGTAATCACAGGGGACACATCCGCGATGACTTCCTTCTCTTCTTTCGTGACGTTGACCCAGAAACGTAAGTTAGATTCGCCTCAGCAAAAAAAGACTCTGCCTAATGTACCGAAATTTCTTGTTGTCTCTCGCACCGATGGAAAAGATTTCAATTCTGTCAATCCTTTCGTTATACAGAAAGGTGTAGATGCAGTTGCTGGCCCTGTTAAAACCTGTTCACGTCAGCACAATGGCACATTGTTGCTGGAAGTGGACAGTGCCTTCCAAGCTCAGAAACTAATCAGGACTACACTGTTACACACATTTCCTGTCAAGGTGGAAGCACATCGCACACTCAACTCATCACGGGGGGGGGTAGTCTTCACGAGATCCCTTGACGGGTTGTCTGATGAAGACATCCAATCCTATATGTCCGACCAGGGTGTGACAGCCGTCCATAGGGTAATGAAAAAGGTTGATAACCAATTGACACCGACTCGTACTGTGTTTTTGACGTTCGACAGAGTTGACCTCCCGTCGAAGGTCAAAGCAGGGTATGAAGTCATCTCCGTCCGCCCTTATGTACCTAACCCAACGCGCTGTTTTCAGTGCCACAGGTACAACCATACCCATGAACATTGCCCAAATGCAGCAAAGTGTGTCACTTGTGGTAGGGACGCCCATGAGGGGGATTGCCCACCTCCGTCCCCTCACTGCCTAAACTGCAACAGTGACCATGCGGCTTCCTCTCGCGACTGCCCTGTATACAAGGATGAGAAGGTAATCCAGCAAATTCGGGTTACGGAGACGGTATCGACATCTGCCGCTCGAAAGTTGTTGGCGAGTCGAAAGCCCACTGTCCTCCCAGCGGGTACATACAGTAAGGTACTCACCTCAACTCGACCTACCAAGGATTCCAGTCCACTGTCACTCTTCCAGAAGAGCTGACAAGAAAAGGAGTTCCTCTCCTTCCCCGCCGAGGCGTGACCTATCCGTCGCGCCGTCCAACAGTTGCCGGCCTCGGCCGTCTTCTGTTTCACCGGGTCGCTCCGTCTGCCAGGCACCCGGCCCTCTACCGGCGGTGGAAACTGCCCCTCCTGATCAACTCAGGGAGGTGGCAGGCGCGTCGGTCGAACCTATGGACCACGACCCTTTGCCCCTGGACAGCGATAGCAGTGCTCCCTCGAAATCCGGTCCTCAGCGGCCGTCGAGGTGACCCCGCTTGCTAGTTGGTTTTTATCCTTATTTCTTCTCTCATTTTTATCATGGCACTCCTTCAGTGGAATATTCGCGGCATTCGTTCTAATCGGGAGGAGTTAAAACTACTCCTTCGATTGCACTGCCCGCTTCTAGTCTGCCTCCAGGAAACTAAGTTGCGTCCAAGTGATCGTGCAGACTTTCCACACTACACCTCTGTGCGGTTCGACCTGCCACCCGTGGAAGGTATCCCAGCCCATGGAGGGGTTCTGATGCTCCTTCGAGACGATGTCTATTACCATCCCATTTCATTGCATACTCACCTACAGGCAGTTGCCGTCCGCATCACCCTATCCACATTTACCTTTTCCCTCTGTAATATTTATTCGCCATCGTCATCTGCCCTTACTAGAGCAGATGTGCTACACCTTGTTGAGCAGCTCCCTTCACCTTTCGTGTTGGTAGGCGACTTTAATGCCCACCACCCCCTATGGGGCTCTCCGGTACCTTGTCCGAGACGCTCCCTTTTGGTGGACCTTCTCCAACACCTCGATCTTCGCTGCCTCAACACCGGTGCATCGACCTTCCTTTCAGACACAACACACACTTATTCCCATATAGAGCTCGCAATATGCACTCCTCAGCTTGCCAGTCGGTTTGAGTGGTATGCACTTTCTGACACGTACTCAAGTGACCATTTCCCCTGTATCATCCACATTTTGCATCATTCCCCATCTCCTCGTCCCACCAGTTGGAATATTTCTAAAGCCGACTGGGGGCTTTATTCTTCCTTGGCTGTTTTTCACGATCGGGATTTTCCCACCTGTGACAGTCAGGTCGACTACCTCACAGAGGTTATTCTCACAGCTGCCGAACGTTCCATACCTCGTACTTCCTCTTCTCCACGTCGAGTCCAGGTCCCTTGGTGGACTGCAGCCTGCCGCGACGCGCTTAGAGCCCGGCGCCGTGCTTTACGCACCTTCCGCCGCTACCCAACTTTGGAGAATTGCATACATTATAAACGTATGAGAGCGCAATGTCGTCGTATCATAAACGACAGCAAGAAAGCTTGCTGGACTGCTTTTACTAGTTCTTTTAACCGTTTTACTCCCTCCACGTTTGTTTGGCGTGGCCTACGCCGTCTATCCGACATCAAGGTCTACTCCCCGATTCCTAGCCTGACCGTGGAGAACGCAGTCCTCGTGGACTCCTGACATTTCCAACACATTGGGCCGTTTCTTTGCGGAGGTTTCGAGCTCTGCCCATTACCACCCTGCCTTTCTCCCTCGAAAACAGGTAGAGGAGGCCCGGCCGCCTTCTTTCCACTCTTTTAATCGTGAAAATTACAACGTCGCCTTCACCATGCAGGAGCTAGACCGTGCTCTCGCCCTGTCCCGATCTTCTGCTCCCGGGCCCGATTCCATTCATATTGAAATGTGAAATGCTGAAGAAACTCTCTCCTGCGGGCAAGTGCTTTCTTCTCAGTACCTACAATCGCATATGGACTGAAGGTCATGTTCCCACAAGTTGGCGTGAAGCCATTGTTGTCCCCATCCCCAAACCAGGGAAGGACAAACACCTTTCTTCCAGTTATCGCCCCATTTCTCTGACGAGCTGCGTCTGTAAGGTGATGGAACGCATGGTTAACGCTCGGTTGGTCTGGCTCCTCAAATCTCGCCGCCTCCTGACTAATATCCAATGCGGTTTTCGTCGACACCGCTCTGCTGCTGATCACCTCGTTACGTTGTCGACCTTCATTATGAACAACATTCTAAAGAAGCGTCAAACATTAGCAGTGTTCTTCGACTTGGAGAAGGCATACGATACCTGTTGGAGAGCGGGCATTCTCCGCACATTGCACACATGGGGCCTTTGGGGCCGCCTTCCTCTTTTCATTCAAGCGTTTTTGGCGGATCGCAAGTTCCGGGTACGGGTGGGCTCTGTTTTGTCAGATACCTTTTGCCAGGAGAATGGGGTACCACAGGGCTCCGTCTTGAGTGTGGCGCTCTTTGCCATTACAATCAATCCGATCGTGGATTGCCTTTCAGCCGACGTCTCCGGATCTCTTTTTGTTGACGATTTCGCAATTTATTGTAGCGCCCAGCGGACGTGTCTCTTGGAGCGTTCTCTTCAACACTGTCTTGACCGTCTATATTCCTGGAGCATCGCACACAGCTTCCGATTCTCCACTGAGAAAACTGTGTGTATAAACTTCTGGAGATACAAGGAATTTCTTCCACCTTCTCTACATCTCGGCCCTGTTGCTCTCCCTTTCATGGAGACTACGAAATTCTTGGGACTCATGTTGGATCGTAAACTTTGCTGGTCCACACACGTGTCCTACCTGGCTGCCCATTGTGCCCAATCCCTTAACGTTCTTCGTGTCCTCAGTGGCATGTCATGGGGAGCGGATCGTACCGTCATGCTTCACCTTTACCAGGCTATTGTTCATTGGGGTTTATGTCTTGCGACCGGTGCATTTTATACTAGCCCTGTTGAAAGTCTGTATGCCGAGGCTGCTGTATTACCCTTGACCTCTCGGCGTGACATACTCTTGTGTCGGTACGCATGCCACCTGTGGTCGATGCCCAACCATCCATCTTACCGATTATTTTTTGACGACTCACTCAATCGCCAATATCAGTTGTCTGCGATTGCCTTGCTTCCACCTGGAGTTCGGTTTCGCCGCCTACTACAGCGGCTCGATTTTACCCTTCCTTCCACCTTTCGGTTGAGCGAAAGCCCATTGCCACCGTGGCATCAGGCCCAGGTTCACACTCACCTCGAACTTAGTTCGATCCCCAAGGAGAGCACTCCGGATTTGGTATACCGCTCGAGGCTTGTCGAACTCCGTTCGCGGTTCGATAATGCCATATTTATTTACACTGATGGTTTCAAGAGCACTGCCGGTGTCGGATCTGCCTTCGTCGTCGGGGACAACCGTTTCCAATACAAGCTCCCTGACCGTTGCTCGAATTTCACGGCTGAGTTTTTTGCCCTCCACCAAGCTGTTTTGTATACCTGCCGCCACCGCGAACCTTTCTATGCCATATGTTCGGACTCCCTTAGTGCTCTGCAGAGTCTTAAGGACCCTTTCTCGAACCATCCTCTCGTGTATCGGATCCAACGCTCCCTCCAGTTGCTAGCTGATGACAGCTGTCACGTTTCTTTCCTGTGGGTTCCTGGCCATGTGGGAGTGCCCGGGAATGAGACCGCAGACATAGCAGCCAAGGCCGCAGCTCTTTTGCCTCGCATGGCTACCTTTTGCGTCCCACCGTACGATGTTCAACGGGCTCTTCGCCGGAGAATCGTGTCGTCGTGGCACAGTGTGTGGCTTTCACTGTGCAACAATAAATTCCGAGCTGTAAAACCGATCCCGACCGCTTGGAGGACCTCCTCACGCCCCTCTCGGCGGGAGGAGGTCATACTGGCCCGGTTGCGGATCGGTCACTGCCGTTTCTGCCACCGTCACTTGCTATCCGCTGACCCTGCACCGCTGTGCTCCTGCGGTGCACTGCTGACAGTGCGACATGGTTTACTGACTTGTGTTAATTTTAATCATCTCCGTGTAGCCCCACTTTCCGTCTACTCTGGAGGAAATTTTAGCTGATGACACACGAGCAGCGGCTCGAGTTTTGCGTTATATCAAATTGGCCAACTTATCGAAGGATATTTAACCCTTTTGTCTTTTATCTTTCGTTTTTAGCCTTTCCTTGATTTTCTGACAGTCACCAAATTTTTTGAGATCTAGTGAATCTAAGTTCTTGTCTGGGCGCTAATGACCATAGAAGTTGTGCGCCCTAAAACCACAAAAAAAAAAGGTGTTTGCAACAAAATGTTCACTTTATGACGGATATGTACAAAAACCTGTCAACTACAGAGCAGGAACAAAATTAATTATTTACTTCATGGTCAATACAAAAGATTATGTCCCTCATTCTACATGACTGGTATCCAAAATGTCTCTTTCGTCAGTCGCTGCCAACTTCAGCACACTACTCCACCACTGCCGCAAGTAAAATTCTATCGTGTACTATACAAACTTGACAATATTTGTGTAATACTAATTCACTAATCCACAACTTCCGCATATTATGAAGTTCACAAACTGATGCGAAATAAAACACTAATTTGCTGATATTTGTATATTGATCCGCCAAAGGTGGCAGTACTATACATGGTGAAAGGATTGAGCAATAACAATGTAATAGACTTTCCAAATACTGTTACATGAATCCAAACCAAACCAGAGAGACAGAGAATGGATTTTAAGAAAATCCGTTGCTGATGTACAAAAACATTTACAGAAACGGAATACCTACAAAATGAAATGATATCCCATCAAAAACATAAAATACAAGTCTCGTGACGAATTCCTTCCACCATAAGATATCATGATATCTTATGGGGAAACTAAGTTGGTTATTTTAGTTAGTGTTAATGGAACCACCTATTCAACATTTGGTCATAATTTTTTATCTAATTAGGTATCTACCAACATCTGTAGTGACTATGTGAAAATTATACATATTTATTTCTATAATAAATATTGTTACGTTGCAATGGAAGTAGGCTTGACTTTGAAGGCAACTAAACACAGCTCTTATACTGAAAGCACGTTTATTACGAACTCAACATACACGCAGCACTGACTGCCTCTCTGGCAGAGTGCTCTGCTATTTATACACAGACAGAATTTACCAGAAATTAGAAGAACAGTTAACATAAGAAACAAGTAGAATTTACAAGTGAACATAAGAAAGATGTAGAACCTTCTGGAATTGTAAATTCCAAAAAAATAAATTTTTGCCGGTGGGCCGGATTGAACCTGCTTCGCAGTCCGTGACGCTATCCGCTGCGCCACGCCGGCAGTTGGTGTTCATGGTCTCTTGCGGCAATATGACTTGGCAATCGGATGGCAACGTAAACTAGTATGTAAAATAATTTATAGAAATGTGAGGTATTTCATTGCTACGTAATAGTGGAATATAAAGTATTTTTATATATCAATGTTTAATTGCCCAATAATTATATGTATTCAGATGTCATGACATTATGGTGAGATTGCAAAGTTATTGTATGTATTATAGAAATAAAGATGTATTATACTAATATAGTTGCTAAAATGTTGGTAGATAACAAATAAGCGGTAAATATCAAATAGGTGGTTCTATGAGCACTAACTGAAATAACCGACTTGGTTTTCCCTAGGCAACATACACAAATACTTAAAAAAAAAAAAACTCTATGCACATTTGAGTGTACTTGATTCTTGTGTGATTATGTTTGGTTACATAATAGAATATAAATTACTGTTATGTCATTATGACAATGTGCAATTGCCAGATTATATTTATTCTTATGTCATATGATGTGATTGCCAAGTCATTATATTTATTATAGAAATAAAGATGTATAATTTTGATATAGTCACTATTGATGTTGGTAGATAACTAATTAGATAAAAAATTATGACCAAATGTTGAATAGGTGGTTCCATTAACACTAACTAAAATAACTGACTTTGTTTCAAGTCAAGATATCACAGCTTTTTATGGTGGAAGGAATTTGTTGCGAGACTTGCATTTTTTTACATTTTATGTTTTTGATGGGATTTTATATTTAATCAGATTTCTCCAAAGAGAAACACATTTTAAATCGAAGGCAAAATTTTGTTTTACACTTAACGCAAGATTACCGCATTTTACTGAATTTCCCTCGACATTATTTTCAGAGAGGTCTTACACCTAGTAACACATCAGTCCTCCTTCATGTGTGTTAATTATACATTTTGAAGAATATCCTATTGTAACAGTGCAGTAATACAGTATTACAGCCCTTATTTTCAAGCTTTTAACTCTCCACTGCCTTCATTACATCTAATGGAAAGTCTTTATTACAATAATGCACTAAATAATGGAAAGGCACTCTATCACCTATTGTTTACTGTTCAGGTCCAGTGACTTATTTAAGATAACTTGATACTCCAAACTACTGATTTCAACACATGGTCCCCCCGAGAAGCTCTTTCCTGAATCCATCTCTCTCAGAACCCCAGCACCATGCACACCCACCTTCTACATGTTCCCCAAAATCCACAAAGCAAATAATACTGGATGTCTGATTGTGTGTGCTGACTGTGGTCCTATTGGAAGAATTTCAGCCCTTCAGTGACACTTTCAACCAATTGTCAAAAATCTAACCTCCCATATCAAGGATATGAACCACTTCCTTCACCAACTCTCCACCATCCCCACATCTTTGCCTCCTGGATCACCTCCCTATAAACAAACATCCCACTGAATTCAAGCCCAATACCTGATTCCTCATAAACCTCACAATCTTTATCCTGACAAACAACAACTTTGAGGGGAAAGTTTGGCATCAAATTTGTGGTACAGCCACAGGCACCCACATGCACCCTCCTATGCCAACCTGTTTGTGGGCCATCTGGAGGAATATTTCCTAGCATCCCACAACCCTAAACCTTGGGTCTGGTTCAGTGTTATTGATAATATTTTTATTATCTGGACTCGGCCCAATATGCTCTATCTCCTTCCTTCAAAACCTCCAACTCCTCCCCCATCCACTTCACCTGGTCTTCCTCAACCTACCATGCCACATTCCTGCATGGCAACATCCACCTCACTTGTGGCTCCAAGCACACTTCCATCCATATTAAAACTACCAACCACCAACAGTACCTACACTTTGACAGTTGTCATCCCTTCGACATAAAAAAATCCCTCTCTTATAACCTAGCCACCTGTGGATGGTTTATCTGCAGTGACAAGAACTCTCTTTCTCAATATGCTGAATGTTTCACAAAGGACTTCACAGACCGAAACTACCCCACAGACCTAGGCCACAAACAGATCTCTTGTGCCATATCCCCACACACCCCAAATCCTCCCCTTAGTGCCAGTAACCAGCCACAAAAGAACACTCTCTTTGTCACCCAGTACTTTCCTGGACTCGAGCAATAAATTGCATCCTTCGCCAAGGTTTTGATTTTCTGTCCTCATGCCAAAAAATGAACAACCTGCCCAAGATCCTTTCCACTCCTCCTAAAGTGGTGGTATGTCACCCTGTCAACCTCCATAGCATCCTAGTCCATTCCACCCCAAACCCAAAGCTCTTGCTACAGGGATCATATTCCTGTGGAAGACCCCACTGCAAGACCTATCCAATGTGCCCACCCAGCACTTCTATTCCAGTCCCATCCCATCACAGGCTTATCTTATCTAGTCAGAGGCCGGGTCAGTGTAAAACAACTATGTAATTTACCAACTGCACTGAAATCGCTGCACAGCTTTCTGTATATGTTTGATTACTAACCAGCTGTCCATTATAATGAATATTCATCATCAAACAGTGGTCATAAACAAGGTAGACAACCTTGTGGCACAAGCAGTGGAGCATATGTTTGGTTTCAATGGCTGCTTCACAACTCGAGCTATGTACCACCAGTTTTTCTGCACTACACAGATTGGAATTTTCCTTACGTTTGCTTTGTGTTTCTTCCCTCCCCTCCCCCACCTTCTCACTCCATAAGGCTATGCTGTATCTATACCCACCACCATAACACAAACTCCCCCCCCCTTCCCTGCCCCTCCTCTTTTCCATTCCCCCACAGTAGAGTGTGATTTGGAGTGTGACAGCTAGAGAAGACAGTTGTGTGACTGGAGTGTGTCTGTGAGATTGTGTGAATGCTCTTTATTCTGAATTGGTCGATAGCTTGTGTATGAGTGAGTGTCTTTTTTTATATGCCTGGCGATGACTTGTAAACTGTTCTTATTATATTAGTGTTATAATGTGGGTTGACAACACTGAGCCAGGATTATGTCAGCCCACCATTCCCCAGTGTGATAGGTATATCGGAAATTGGAGATTGGATTTAGGCAAGAATTGATTCCCCATGAATGACTGAAGATTACCAACAAATTAATGCTTTCTTATCTTACAGTGCTGATAAGTTGCAGGTATATGTGTCTTGCACTGATCAGCTATCATGCTTTAAATTTGACTCTGTAGTAACAACATTGATTTGTGACCATGCATGCAGCAAGCTGTACTGAGGTGGCTCTACACCCCTGATAGAAATGCTCCATCCTGCCAAGTAAACTATGTTTCTCCGATTTTTATTATGCAGGTTACCTTTATTTTTTTAATTCATATTGTAGGTTCAAGAAGAAGGAAGGAAGGAAGAATAGAGTTTAATGCACCATTGATATCACTGCCATTTGTTGCTAAAGGTGGGGAAGAAAATTGGCAGTGTCCTTTCAAACCAACCCTCCTGGAATTTCCTGGAGTGATTTAAGCAGATTTGAAGCGCCATCTTTACAAAAATGAGTCCAGTGTGGTAACCAATGCATCATTTTTCTCTGTTTGTAGGTCAAATACAAAGGAAGGTTCTTTAATTCAAAGATATTACTTAAATGAGTGATACAAACTAAAACGCAGGGTCTAGGAAAGGACTGTTTGCCCCTTCCACACTATACATTAAGTGTTGTAATTACAGTAAAATTATAAATTGTATGAACCATCTATAATAAACAACGGATTTTATTCCCCCCCTCCCACTTATAGATTATTATTAGACTGTAAATAATTAAATGAAAATAAAATGAAAGGGAGGAATGTTTCTTTTGAAGAATTCTGATTGTATTATACTTCACTTTCCAGTTTGTTACTTTCTGTGAAGAAAGCTTATTGATTATACCAATCAAGTCAAATTTAGCAGCTGTATTATATTCTCTTCATAATATAGCTAAATTTCATAGTTGCTTCACCTACTTTAAGTACTTCTTTAACAATTTTAATTTTTCTGAAATTGTACAGGCAAAATGTTTGTCACTGGAATACTCATAAATTTTCTCAGAGCCCCCAGGGGGCCCTCAGCTCTTTTGTGGGTACGTGTGTGGCACGCACGGGTCCCAGAGCCATTGCAGCCTGTTTTCCTGCTTTCCCCAGGCTGCATTACCTCACCTAGTTCCCCCTCCTACCCATCCCAATCACTCCCTCCCACCCTCTCCAACCCTGTCTCTCGGCGTTTCTCTAGATGACGGTTTGGCTATCCCATGGTACCGATTGTCCTGCAGTTTTCGTTTTGTCTGCTGTTTACACCGGTTTTTTGGCCCAGTTTGGTCCCCATTAGAGTTTGACCTACCATAGCAAAATTCTGTGACAATGTGTGAGCCAATTCGGGAAGAACTCCCTACCTATCCCCTACGGCGTGGGTCCCATCCTTTCCTCGCCATAGCCCCCTTCCCCCACTAGGTTCCCAGCAGGTGTAGCCAGTCTGTGTGTTTGTGGGGGGGGGGGGGGGGGGGGTTGCTGTTATGGACCCTTTGGCTGAGCCCCCTGACACAACAGGGATCACACTACTGGTGTCTGAGCTGCGACCTCTCCATGCAAGCCGAGGAGTTGATGCCTGTCCTCGGGGTATCAGAACTCCCGGCAATGGCCATCGTGCCAGGTGGCCTTTGCTGAGGCTGGGTGGCGCCCATGGAGAGAGCCCCTGTTTCGGAGTGGGTGACACCAGGGTGGACGTCTAAAACTATGAAAAGAGTTAGACTTAAAAATGGTAATGCATTGGCCATCTCTCAAGACAGGAAGAGTTCTTTCAATGCTGCTACTGCAGATACGAGGATGTTTCCATCCCGCACTACCCGTTGGGAGGAAGGCCAGGCTCGCCGGTTAGGAGCAAAACCCTTTCCCTGCTACCTGGTTTGCATAAGGATGATGGATGAACTTTCACTACTTCTAAACCACTGTTCTTTTTGAGACAAGTTTGGTGAAGTGGAATCCATGATTAAACTCAGATCTGGCTCATTGTTTATTAAAACAGTCTCGGCAGCCCAGTCTGAGGCTTAGCGCACTTGCACCACTCTTGGCAACAATACTCCTGCACAAATCTCTGAAAATGGTGCAGGAAGTAATATTCCACTGGCACCACCTCCTCCAAACTGATGAGGAGCTTAGGACCAACCTCGAGCGGCGTGGTGTACATTTTGTTTGCCGTGTTCTGAGGGGACCTAAAGACAATCGCGTTGACACCAGAGCCTTTATCTTTGCCTTCGAGGGGGCACACTCACAGAGAAGGTCAAGATAATGATATATCGTTGTGAGGTGAAGCCCTACATTCCACCTCCCATGCGAAGTTTTCGATGCATGCGGTTTGGCCATATGTCCTCTTGCTGCACAGCCGTCCCTGTATGCGGTGATTGTGGACGCCAACTACTTGAGAGGAGCCCCTGTGTTCCTTCGCCTGTGTGCGTCAACTGTCATCAACACCATTCTTCACGGTCGCCAGATTGCCCTATGTTCAAGAAAGAAAAGAAAATACAAGAGTACAAATCACTTGAGCATTTGACATACCCTGAGGCCCGCAGTAAGTATGAACGTCTGCATCCTGTTCACATGGCGACTACCTTTGCTACAACGTTACCTTCTAACCTTTCACCCTCCCCTTCCCACTCCCATCTCCCCCCTTCATCCTGTTTCCCCCCCCCCCTCACATCTCCCTCTTCTGTAGCTCCCGTAGCCCTCCCTCTGTGTACCACCCCTTCCCAGCCAGAGAAGTGTACCTCTTCTTCGGCGGCTGCCGGTGATGGTGCCCCATCTCAGAGCCTATTGTCCCGGCGTTCCCCAGATCGGAGATCTTCGACCTCCAATCAGCCTCCGGAATCACAATCGGCGAGTTCAAAGGTCGCCCGATCTTCATCAGTACCAGACCTTACTGACAAAAGTTCTCTCTCTGGGACTGGTCCTCCCGTCCCGCAAGAGAGAAAGAGAAGGAGAAGAAGAAGAAGAAGAAGAAACCAAAGTTGCAAGATAAAGCCCCTCCAGTACCACTGGAGGTGCTGAATGTGCTTTTGCAACTCGCTCATCCCATTGAGCCTGAGGCTGATCAGCTATTTATGGATGTAATCCCTTCTTCTTTGGTGACGGACGCCTAGATCCTCGTGATCATCCAATGGAATTGTAATGGCTACTACCGTCACCTCTTGGAGATTAAACAGCTAATCTCTCTTTCTTCTGCAGCATGTGTCATCCTGTAGGAATCGTGGTTTATGAATGCACATTCACCAACCCTCCGTGGGTTCTGTGCCTTTTGTCGGAACAGGGTTGATCTCCTCCAGGCGTCTGGTGGGGTTTGTACACTGGTCCGGACAGATATTGTCAGTACCTGGATTCCTCTCCAAACTCCATTGGAAGCAGTTGCTGTCCGGGTCCACTTGGAAACCCCATTAACCATTTGAAATCTCTACCTTCCCACTGACCGGCCACCTACACTTGCTGTCCTAGTTGCCCTCCTTCAGCAACTCCCCCCTCCTTACCTCATCCTTGGAGACTTCAATGCCCACCATCCTTTGTGGGGCAGTGCTTATACATGTAGCCGGGGCCACCTCACAGACCAGTTTCTTGCTGACCATGACCTGTGCCTTGTCAACGATGGTCCCCAACCCATTTTAGTGTCGGCACCTTTTCTGCCATAGATCTCTCTCTCACTTCTCCTCCTCTCCTCCCTTTATTTCACTGGTCAGCGCATAACAACCTCTGCAATAGTGACCACTTTCCGTTGTTCCTTTCACTTCCCTCACACCTACCATGAGACAGGGTATCCCATTGGGTTTTCCGTCATGCTAATTGGCCGCTATATACATCCCAGGTTGTTTTCCCATCTTCCCCCTCGGGCTGTATTGATTATATTATAAGTCATATGTCCATCATGATTACTCAACTCCGCTGTTTCCCGGTTGACAGGCCCTCCTACTTGCCGGCCAGTCCCGTGGTGGAACGCAACTGTTGCCGCAGCCATTCGTGAGCGCCATAGGGCCTTGCAATATCTTAAGCGCCACCCATCCCTCGCTGGTCTCATACATTTCAAACATCTGCATGCCAGAGCTCGTTACTTAATCAAACAAAGTAAGCGGGCATGTTGGGAGCATTTTGTCTCCTCTTTGGGCTCTTCTGTCCTCTTGACATGAGTATGGGCTATGTATGCTTCGATCTATCCAAGGTAGCTGGCAGCCGTCTTCCATCCCTGGCCTTGCCCTGCCTGATGGGGTCTGTACAGAGCCATCTATCCTTGCAGAACATCCTGCAACTCACTTCACCAATGTATCAGCGACAATTTCATATCCGGCGACCTTTCTCCTTAAGAAACACCAGGCCGAAACCTTCAAATTAGGTATTACTTCTCACCAGGTGAAACTATAAAACGAACCTTTTACTGACTGGGAACTATCACTGGCCCTCTCCTCTTCTCGTGATTCAGCACCTGGCCCTGACAATATCCATAATCAATTGCTGAAACACCTCAACCCTTCATGACAATTTGTTCTCCAAGTTTATAACCATATTTGGCTTCAAGGGGTCTTCCCCTCCCAGTGGAGGGAGAGTATTGTGGTCCCTGCCCTCAAGCCTGGCAAGGACCCGTCGTCGCTGGACAGTTATCGGCCAATAAGCCTGACAAATGTCCCCTGTAAATTACTTGAAAGGGATGGTAGCCCGCATATTATGTTGGGTTCTTGAATCCCAGGGACTTCTCTCACCTTACCAGTGCGGGTTCCAGGAGGGACAATCCCCTATTGACCATTTACTTCGACTGGAGACGGCGATCAGACAGGCCTTCTCTAAATGACAACATCTTGTTGCCATCTTCTTTGATCTTCATAAGGCCTACGACACTGCATGGCATCATCATATTTTACGTTCTCTTCATGACTGGGGCCTCAGAGGCTCCTTACCGATTTTTATCCATCAGTTTTTATCCCACTGCCTGTTCCGTGTCAGAGTTGGCTCTTCATTCAGTCTCCCTCGAATACAGGAGAACGGCGTTCCCCAATGGCTCAGTGTTGAGTGTTACACTCTTTCATCAATGGGTTGGTGAATTCAGTTGGGTTGCTGGTAACCCCGGCACTGTATGTCAACGAATTTTGCATATGGTACAGCTCCTACTCAGTAGCTTCTGCTGAACGTTAGCTCCAGAGCGCCATTCGGCGAGCTTCAGTGTGGGCTACATCCAATGATTTCCAGTTTTCCTTGTCAAAAACGAGGGTGATGCATTTTTGTCGTTGTACTACAGTTCACCCTGATCCAGAACTGTTCTTGGGTACTCTGCACCTGGACGTTGTAGCACAGCACAGTTTTCTTCTCTTCGACAAAAAATTAACTTGGGTGCCCCATATTCATCACCTAAAGATTGGTTGTATGAGGAAACTTAATGCCCTACATTTCCTTGCTCATTCATCTTGGGGTGCAGACCGAACAACTATTCTTCATATCTATCGGGCTCTAATCTTGTCCCGATTGGACTACAGGTGTCAAGTTTATGGCTTGGCAGCTCCTTCTGCCCTGAAATTATTGGATCTGGTACACCATTATGGTGTACGCGTGGCTACAGGTGCATTCCGAACTAGCCCTGTCGACAGTCTCCTTGTTGAGATGGAAATCTGCCCTCTTCAGGTCAGGCGGCATCAACTTTTGGCTTCTTATGCCATCGCCACCCGGCAATACCCTGCTCATCCCACTTACCAGGTTCTTTTTGCATATGAAGGGCTTTGACCCCCTGATACCCGGCTGCAGGTGGGATTGGCCGTCGGACTGCTGCTTGCTTCTCTTTGTCGAGACTTCCACTTCCCTTCCGTGGATTGCACCTCCCGTTTCACTGAATGCGCACCCCCGTGGATGATACCGTGACCACTAATTCGGGCGGATCTCTTCCAGGGCCCAAAAGCTTTAATTTCCCCCATGGTCTTTCGGCGTTTGGTGCACCCACTACTAGAAGAGTTTCAGGGAGCCTCTATTTTCTACATTGATGGCTCGAAAACTGTGGGCCACTCCGGATATGCGTTTACATTTCCCGTTGGGGCAGAATACTATTACCTGCCAGAGACATGCAGTGTGTTCACAGCAGAGCTGATGGCGATTTATAGAGCCCTCTGTTTTATTAAACAGACTACCGTGGAGCATGGTTTAATCTGTGTTGACTCCATGAGCAGTCTGCAGGCCATTGATCGATGATTCCCCTCACATCCTTTGGTTGTTTCCATCCATGATCTCCTTGCTGACCTCCATCATGCTGCCTGCTCCGATACCTTTCTCTGGGTGCCAAGCCATGTTGGTATTACAGGGAATGAACAGGCTGACCGGTTGGCTCGATCGGCAATTACTCGTAGTCCACCTCCCTTTCTAATTCTGGGTGAAGATCAGATCTTTGCTTCACTACTCATGGGATAGCAGCTGGAAACCTACTGCCCCTTCCAATAAACTCCGCACCGTCAAAGATACGACTGCAGCTTGAAGTTCATCTTTATGCCCTTCCCGGAGAGAATCGACTGTCCTCTATGACTCAGAAATTGCTCTCCTACACAAGGACACCACTTCCAGACTCTGCATTCTTCGTACATTACTGCCTGGTTCTCTCTGTACAGTCTGGTGTGACTTAGTCATTGGTTCACCGTGATGTTTCTTACCTGCTGCCTCTTGCCACTGACCTTGTCTACAATGAGTCGCTTATATTGCTGGGGGCTAGCTAGAGCAGAAAACATTATTCCTGAATTTGTCACTGGCTTTTGGAACCATATGACACACCTATGATCCATTCTACTCACTGCCTCGGCTTATGAAAAACTTTCATTCATGGAATTTTCCCATTGTGCACCCACGTATGCTGCACATCAATGCTCATCACCACCACCTCATTCCCACTATTCCAGACCTCAACGAGTACTTAGGCAAGGCTCAAAGACATACACAATCAATCTAAATGGCAGCCATACACCATCTTGATTCCCCCCAGGGGGCCTAAAGCTCTTTTGTGGGTATGTGTGTGGTGCACACGGGGCCCCGAGCCAAAGCAGCCTTCCTTCCCACCCCAGGCTGCTTCAGTTCCCCCCCAGTTTATGTCTTCGCCCGGAGATGGGTGTCTCGTGAGTTTAGTTGGTCTCATGTACCAACTTTTTTCTTTCCACGGTTTCTCTTTTCCTAAACTTTGCTTCTGCCTTTCCCTCCTTACTGTACTCTTCTAGCCTTCCTCTTCTCCTTTAGTCTCTGCCTCGGCGTTTGAGACTCAACCTTTCCCACTTCCTCCTTTTTACCTTCTTTCCTCTTTCCTTTCTTCCTCCCTGTGTGTTCCTGACGGCCACCCAAGCACTTGCTGTGTAACAGTTGACTGGGTAATGCGTAAGTCCCAGCCCCGGGTTGGCATGTAGGGTCTGCACGTACCCCCTGGTAAAGGCCGGGCCCAGGGAGGGATGATTACCCGAGTTGATACCTTCCAACCGTGACGATTGATCCCTCCGTCCATTTCTCAGGGGTGTGACCTGAGGTGTGGACAATCGCTCAAGGCAGGTGAGCCCTCAGTGAGGGTCCCCATTAGGAAAGAGCGCACCATCGGAGACGCTGGTAATCATGGGGGACAACTTCGCAATGACTACTTCTTCTTCTCCTACTACTTTGCCCTTTACCCAGAAAAGGAAACTCGATGAATCAAAATCCAAGAAAATTTTGCCTAACTTGCCAAAGTTGCTTGTCGTTTGTCCACTGATGGCCATGATTTCTCATCAGTGAACCCCTTTGTAATATAACGGGGTGTCGATGCAATTGTAGGTCCTGTTAAAACTTGTTCCCATGATGGAAACTGAAGGTGCCTTCAAAGTCCAGAAGTTGCTTCACATTACACTATTGCACACCTATCCTGTTAAGGTCGAACCTTATAGTACCCTAAACTCATTGTGGGGGGGATAGTGTTCTCACGATCGCTTGACGGCCTGTCCAATGAGGAATTACAGGAGTTCTTTTCTGACCAGGGTGTAACAACTGTACACCATGTGATGAAAAGAGTTAACAACAACCTAATACCAACCCAAACAGTGTTCTTGACCATTGACAAAGTTGGCCTTCCCTGAAAGATAAAAGCAGGCTATGAAATCGTCTCTGTCTGGCCATATGTCCCTAATTCCACCCGATGTTACCAGTGTCGGCAGTTCAATCATACCCATCAGTCGTGCCCCAATGCAGTGAAATGCCTACCTGTGGTAGAGACGCCCATGAGGGTGACTGCCCACTTCCGTCCCCCTGCTGCATCAACTGCATGGGTAAACATGCTGCTAATTCTCTTGAATGCCCTGTAAATAAAAATGAGCAAGCCATCCAGGAAATCTTAATCAAGAAAAAAGTTTCCACATCTGCTGCCTGGAAATTATTGGCAAGTAGAAAGCCTTCTGTGCTCCCAGCAGGTACCTACAGCAATGTCCTTTCCTCTCCTCGACCAACAAAGGAGACGGGTACACAGACATGTGACTTTACCTTCAGGGACACAGTTGTCAGATCAGCCAGCCCAAAGATTGCCCGCTTGACATCCCCAATGCCTTCTGCTCACTCTAAATCCCAGTCCACATCAGTTTTACAGAAATCACGGGCCACTAAGTCGGAAGCCCGTACTTCGAAAAAAGATCCTGTTTGTGAAGATTTTCTAAATCTTTATGTCTTGTATTTAAGTGCTAAAGTTATTGTAGCAGTATATTTTTCCATAAATGTGATTTGTACTTACCATATGCTAAATAAATAAATTCTAAAAAGTCTTAAAGAGAAGTTCCTTTCCTTCCCCGCCACGGCAAGACTCTTCGGTCACGCCATCCAGCAGTAGACGGCCCCAGCCATCTTCTGTCTCACCAGGATGCTCTACTGCTTGCTGATATGCCGGCATTTCACCATCGGAGGAAGCTGCCCCTTCCGATCACTCCAGGATGGAGGCAGAACAGCTGTCTGAACCCATGGAGCAGGATTTCCATCTGTCGATTGCAGTAGCAGTGCCGCCTCACAGCCAGGCCCTCAGCGACCATTGAGGTGATCCCCTCTTGCCTTCTCCCTTTTTTTTTCTTCTCTTCTTTCTCCATGGCACTCCTTCAGTGGAACATCAAAGGCATTCACTCCAACCATGATGAATTGAGACTACTCCTTCGACTGCACTGCCCGCTTATAGTCGGTCTGCAAGAAACCAAGTTCCATCGAACCGATCATATCAATTTCCCACAATACACTGCAGTTTGTTTTGATTTACCTCCTGTGGAAGGTATTCCTGCCCATGGAGTTGCTATGCTGCTCATTTGGGAAGACGTCTATTATCATCCCATCCCAGTGCAAACACCCCTACAGCCGATTGCCGTCCATGTCACATCTCCACATTCACTTTCTCTCTGTGTAATATCTACACCCCATGATTGTCTGACTTACTGCACCTTGTTGCTTAGCTTCCTAAGCCATTTTTGTTGATTGGCGACTTTAATGCCCGCCACCCTCTATGGGGCTCTTCAGCTTCCTGCCAGAGGGGGGGCTCTCTTTTGGCTGACCACTTCAACCACCTTAACCTTGTCTGCCTAAATACCGGCGAACCAACTTTCTTATCTGACATGACACATACCTATTCCCATTTGGGCCTCGCAATGTGCACTACTCCACTTGCGCATCGTTTCGAATGGTATGTTCTGTCTGATAGGTACTCGAGCGACCATTTCCCCTGTATAATTTCTCTAGTACATCATACCAATTCTCCATCTTCCACTAGCTGGAACATCTCCAAAGCTGACTGGGGGCTCTATTCTTCCATGATGGTTTTCCATGATCAGAACTTCCCCAGCTGTGACAGTCTGGTCAACTACCTCACGGACGTCATCCTCACCACTGCTTAACTTCAACATATTCACGTAGAGTCCCAGTTCCCTGGTGGAATGCAGCATGTAGTGATGCTATTTGAGCCCGGTGACGTGGTCTACGCCTGTTTCAATGCCGGCCTACTTTGGAAAATTGTATTCATTACAAAAGACTACGAGCAAAATGCCGTCTTTGTCAATAAAGAAAGCAAAAAAGCTTTCTGAACTTCTTTCATGAGTTCTTTCAACAGATTTACTTCTTCGTCGGTCGTCTGGGGTAACCTACACCGGTTATCTGGCACTAAGGTCCATTCCCCAATCCCCGGCATGAACATAACAATCCAAGTTCTCATGGAACCTGTTGATACCTGCAATGCTTTGGGCCGCTCTTTCGCAGAGGTCTCAAGCTGACCCCGCCTTCCTCCCCCGGAAACAGGCCTATGAGGCACGAACGCCTTCTTTTACATCTCCCAATCGTGAAAGTTACAGTGCCACCTTCACAATGCAGGAGCTAGAACATGCCCTTGGCATCTCCCAATCCTCTGCCCCAGGGCCCGATGCAATTCATATTCAGATGCTGAAGAACCTCTCCCCTGCAGGTAAATGCTTTCTTCTTCGTACTTATAATCGCATCTGGACTGAAGGTGAAGTTCCCACTCATTGGCGTGAAGCAATTGTTGTCCCCATACCCAAACCAGGAAAGAACAAACCTCTTCCTACCGGTTACCATCCCATTCCCTGACCAGCTGTGTCTGTAAGGTAATGGTGAGAATGGTCAATGCTCGGCTGGTTTGGATACTTGAATCTCGACAACTCCTCACTAATGTTCAATGTGGGTTTTGAAGGCATTGCTCTTTTATAGATCACCTCGTTCCCTTGTCGATCTTCGTTATGAATCATTTTTACGAAAGCATCAGACAGTGGCTGTTTTCTTCGATTTGGAGAAGGCTTACGACACTTGTTGGCGGGCGGGCATTCTCCGCACCATGCATACATGGGGTCTTCGCGGCCATCTCCCCCTCTTTATTCGTGCCTTTTTAAAAGATTCGATGTTCAGGGTACGAGTGGGCTCTGTTTTGTCGGACACCTTTCGCCAGGAGAAGAGGTGCCACAGGGCTCGTTTTGCGCATCGAACTTTTCGCCATTGCAGTCAACCCAATTATGGAATGCCTCCCAGATGATGTTTCAGGCTCCCTATTTGTGTATGATTTCATGATCTATTGCAGCACTCAGAGAATGTGTCTTCTGGAGTGTCATCTTCAGCTTTGCCTCGACAGTCTCTGTTCCTGGAGTGTCGCAAATGGTCTGTATCAACTTTTGGAGGTACAGAGAGTTTCTTCCTCCATCTCAGCCCCGTTGCTCTCCCCTTCGTGGAGACGACGACATTTTAAGGGCTAATGTTGGATAGGAAGCTCAGCTGGTCTCCATGTGTCTTCTCTGGCTGCCCGCTGTACTCGTTCCCTCAACGTTCTCCGTGTTCTTAGTGGTACCGTCCAACTTCACCTCTATCAGTCTACTGTCAGATCCAAGGTGGATTATGGGAGTTTTGTGTACTCTTCTCCATGGCCATCCATTTTACGCTGCCTAAACTCGATTCACCTGGTGATAGGAGCCTTTACCCTAGCCCTGTTGACAGCATCTATGCCTAAGCTGCCAAATTACGTTTAGCCTATCAACGCGACATATTGCTGTGTTGGTATGTGTGCCATCTGCTTTCGATGCCCCACCACCCTTCCTATCCATCATTCTTTAATGACTCCCTCGATAGCCATTTCGGGCTGTCCACAATTGCCCTGCTGCCTCCTTGAGTCCACTTTCATTGCTTGCTTCGGCAGGCTCAAAAATTACGTCTTCATAAATACGGATGGCTCTAAGACCAATGAAGGTGTCGGATACGCATTTGTCGTTGTGGATGACGGTTTTCTGTACAGGCTTATTGAACACTGCTCGAATTTCACAGCTGAGCTTTTTGTCCTCTATCAGGCTGTACTATACATCTGATACCATTCTCCTTCCTATGTCATCTGCTCTGACTCCCTCAGCGCCATCCATAGTCTGAGAGACCCCTTTTTTCGGCCCATCCTGTTGCGCACTGAATCAACCACTCCCCTCTCCCACCCCCCACCCCCCCCCCCCCAGGGGGGCCAACAGCTCTTTTGTGGGTACGTGTGTGGCGCGCATGGGGCTCCGAGCCAAAGCAGCCTTCCTTTTCTGTCCCAGGCCGTGCAGAAGAGTATACAGAGCTTCCGTAGTCCAGCAAAGTTTCCGATCCAACATTAGCCGCAAGAATTTTGTTGTCTCCACGAATGGGAGAGCAATGGGGCTGAGACATAGAGATGGTGGAAGAAATTCCTTGTATCTCCAGAAGTTTATACAAATCGTTTTTCCAGTGGAGAAGCGGAAACCGTTCACGATGCTCCAGGAATATAGGGGGTCAAGACAACGTTGAAGATAACGCTCCAAGAGAGACGTCCGCTGCGCACTGCAATAAATTTCTAAATCATCAGACTGATTGCAACGGTAAAGAGAGCCACGCTCAAGACGGAGACCTGTGGCACTCCATTCTCCTGGCGAAAGGTATCTGACAAAACAGAGCCCACCTATACCCGAAACTTGTGATCTGCCAAAAACGCTTGAATAAAGAGAGGGAGGCGGCTACGAAGGCCCCATGTGTGCAAAGTGCAGAGAATGCCCGCTCTCCAACAGGTATCATAAGCCTTCTCCAAGTTGAAGAACACTGCTACTGTTTGACGCTGCCTTAGAAAGTTATTCATAATGAAGGCCGACAAGGTAATGAGGTGATGAGCAGCAGAGCGGTGTCTATGAAAACCACATTGAATATTAGTCAGGAGGCGCCGAGATTCAAGGAGCCAGACCAACAGAGCGTTAACCATGCATTCCATCACCTTACAGATGCAGCTCATCAGAGAAATGGAAGGAAGATGTTTGTCCTTCTCTAGTTTGGGGATGGGGACAACAATGGCTTCACGCCAACTTGTGGGAACCTGGCCTTCAGTTGATTGTAGGTGCTAAGAAGGAAACAGTTGCCCCCCCCCCCCCCCCCCCCCCAGTTTGTGCCTTCGCCCGGAGATGCGCGTTTTCATTCAGTCCAATGTTTCTTTATCTCTTCCTCCAAGACTTCTCCTTTTCTTGGTTCTCTTCCTTTCCTGTTCTTTCGCCTTCCCCTCTTGCTACTTTCTCCTTGTCCTGTAGCCACCCGTTTAATTTCCACCTCGGCATTTGAGATTCTCCCTCCTTCATCCCTTCTACTCCTTCCTCTCTTCTTTCCTCCCTGTGCATGTCTGAAGGTCAACCCACACTCTGCATAGCCGGTGATGGCGTAAGGCAAAACTCCCCACCCCAGGTAGACATGTAGGGCATGTACGTACTTCCCGGTAAAGGCCGGGCCCAGGGAGGGGTGATTACCCGAGCTGGAACCTTCCGAACATGCCGATTGGTCCCTCCGTCCGCTCTCGGGAGGTGTGACCTGAGGTGCGAACAGTCACCTAAGGCCTCGAGAGGGCCCCCACAAGGAAGGAGCACGCCATTGGAGACGCCGGTAATCATGAGGGACACCTCCGCTATGAAACCTTCCAAATCTTCTAGAACCCTGACCCAAAAGCGGGAACATGACAATTCTCAGCCACAGAAAGTCTTGCCTAACATTCCCAAGTTCCTCGTAGTATCTCGTACTGATGATTAGGATTTTTCTTCTGTAAATCCTTTTCTTATTCAGAAGGGTGTCAATGTGATCACAGGTCCCTTGAACACCTGCTCCAGACAGCGCAATGGGACCTTGTTGCTTGAAATTGAGAATGCCTTTCAGGCACAGAAATTACTTCAGGCTACACTTGTACATACTTTTCCCGTGAAAGTGGAGGCTCACCGCACCCGCATGGGCTTTCGGACGAGGATATGCTCAACTATATGTCCAATCAGGGAGTTACGGCTGTTCATCGTGTAATGGAAAAATGTTGACAATGATCTTGTGCCGACTCTTACTGTCTTCTTGACTTTCAACAGGGTTGACCTCCATCTAAGGTGAAAGCAGGCTGCGAAGTCATTTCTGTTCGCCCGTATATACCCAATCCTACACGTTGCTACCATTCCCAGAGATTTAATCATACTAGTAAATCGTGTCCTAATGCAGCCAAGTGTACCACCTGTGGCAGGGACGCCCATGAGGGTGAATGTCCACCTCCATCCCCTCGCTGCATTAATTGCATGAGTGACCATGCTGCTTCTTCACAAGACTGCCCTGTCTATAAAGAAGAGCGGGTCATCCAGGAGATTTGCATCAAGGAAAAGGTTTCAACCTATGCTGCTCAGAAGATATTAGCAAGTAGGAAGCCCACTGTACTCCCAGCAGGTACTTGCAGCCCGGTCCTCACCTCCCCTCGACCAACTAAGGAGGTAGGCATTCAGACCTGCGATTTCACCTTCTGTGACACCGTTGTCAGATCGGCTAGCCCGAAAATTGCTCGTTCCACCTCTCCAATCCGTTCTGCCCATTCTACAGTGCATTCGTCGACCAGTTCTCACACATCCCGGCCTCTAAATCCGCTGTCCAGAGTTCTAGAAAAAGAACCCTTTCGTGACGATTTCCTAAAAACTCAGTCTTCTCAACCATCAACTGCTTCTTCTACTCGTCATGCCTCTAAGAAGGCTCACAAAAAGAGCAGACTCCTCCCCCCTTCC
The DNA here is from genome assembly GCA_026315105.1 of Locusta migratoria. NCBI lineage: Eukaryota > Metazoa > Arthropoda > Insecta > Orthoptera > Acrididae > Locusta > Locusta migratoria. The sequence goes on along the minus strand of CM048751.1, from coordinate 161,191,041 downwards.
CCACCATGGCATGACCGAAGAGTCACACCATCCAACAGTTGCCGGCCTCGGCCGTCCTCTGTTTCACCGAGACGCTCTGTCAGCCGGGCACCCGGCCCTTTACCAGCGGTGGAAGCTGCCCCTCCTGATCAACTCGGAAAGGTGGCAGACGTGTCAGTTGAACCCATGAAACATGATTCTCTGCCTCTAAATAGCGACAGCAGTGCTTCCTCAAAGTCAGGTCCTCAGTGGCCGCCAAGGTAACCCCGCTTGCTTGTTCCGTTTTTTTCTTCTTTTCTTCTCTCATTTTTATTATTGTGCTCCTTCAATGGAATATTCACGGCAGTCATTCCAATCAGGAAGAATTAAAACTATTCCTTCGAGTGCACTGCCCGCTTCTAGTTTGTCTCCAAGAAACTAAGTTACGTCCATGGGATCATTCAGACTTCCCCCACTACACCTCTGTGTGTTTCGACCTGTCACCTGTGGAAGGTACTCCAGCCCATAGAGGGGTTCTGGTGCTCATTCGGGACGACGTCTATTACCATCCCATTTCATTGCATACTCACCTACAGGCAGTTGCCGTCCACATCACTCTATCCACCTTTTCCCTCTGTAACATCTATTCACCATTGTCATCTGCCCTTACTAGAGCAGATGTGCTACACCAAGTTGACCAGCTCCTTCACCTTTTGTGTTGGTAGGCGACCTCAATCTTTTCTGCCTCAACACTGGTGCACCGACCTTCCTTTCTGACACAACACATACTTATTCCCACTTAGACATCGCGATACGCACTCCTCAGCTTGCGTGTCTGTTCGAGTGGTATGCACTTTCTGACACGTACTTGAGTGACCATTTCCCTTGTGTGGTCCACCTTCTGCATCATACCCCATCTCCTCGTTCCACCAGTTGGAACATCTCTAAAGCCGACTGGAGGCTTTATTCTTCCATGGCTGTTTTTCACGATAAGAATTTTCCCAGCTGTGACAGTCAGGTAGAATACCTCACAGAGGTTATTCTCACCACTGTCAAACTTTCATACCTCGTACATCCTCTTCTCCACATTGCGTCCTGGTCCCTTGGTGAACTGCAGCCTATCGCAACGCTCTTAGAGCCCAGCGATGTGCTTTACGCACCTTCCACTGCCTCCCAACGTTGGAGAATTGTATCAATTATAAATGAATGCAAGCACAATGTCGTCGTGTTATAAAAGACAGCAAAAAAGTTTACTGTACTGCTTTTACCAGTTCTTTAACTGATTTACTTCCTCCTCGGCTGTCTAGGGTGGCCCACGCCATTTATCCAGCATAAAGGTCCACTTCCCGATTTCTGGCCTGACCGTCGAGAATGCAGTCCTTGTGGACCTGGCTGATGTTTCCAACGCTTGGGGCCGCTCCTATGCGGAGGTTTCGAGCTCTGCCCATTACCACCCTGCCTTCCTCCTTCACAAACAGGCAGAGGCGGCACGGCTACCTTCTTTCCACTCTTTTAATTGTGAAAGTTTTAATGTCTCCTTCACCATGCAGAAGCTCTCGCCCTGTCCCGATCTTCTGCTCCTGGGCCCCGATTCCATCCATATTGAGATGCTGAAGAACCTTTCTCCTGTGGGCAACTGTTTCCTTCTTAGCACCTACAATCGCATATGGACTGAAGGCCAGGTTCCCACAAGTTGGCGTGAAGCCATTGTTGTCCCCATCCCCAAACTAGAGAAGGACAAACATCTTCCTTCCAGTTATTGGCCCATGAATGCATAGTTAACGCTCGGTTGGTCTGGCTCCTCGAATCTCGACGCCTCCTGACTAATATTCAATGTGGTTTTCGTCGACACAGCTCTGCTGCTGATCACCTCATTACCTTGTCGGCTTTCATTATGAATAACTTTCTAAGGCAGCGTTAAACAGTAGCAGTGTTCTTCAACTTGGAGAAGGCTTATGATACCTGTTGGAGAGCGGGCATTCTCTGCACTTTGCACACATGGGGCCTTCGTAGCCGCCTCCCTCTCTTTATTCAAGCGTTTTTGGCAGATCACAAGTTTCGAGTATGGGTGGGCTCTGTTTTGTCAGATACCTTTTGCCAGGAGAATGGAGTGCCACAGGGCTCCGTCTTGAGCGTGGCTCTCTTTGCCATTGCAATCAATCCGATGATTTTGCAATTTATTGCAGTGCGCAGCGGACGTGTCTCTTGGAGCGTAATCTTCAATGCTGTCTTGACCCCCTATATTCCTAGAGCATTGCGAACGGCTTCCACTTCTCCACTGAAAAAACGATCTGTATAAACTTCTGGAGATACAAGGAATTTCTTCCACCATCTCTATGCCTCAGCCCCATTGCTCTCCCATTCGTGGAGACAACAAAATTCTTGCGGCTAATGTTGGATCGGAAACTTTGCTGGACTGCGGAAGCTCTGTATACTCTTCTGCACGGCCATCCCTTCTCCACCGTCTCAGCACCATTCACCATCAGGGATTACGCCTGGTGACCGGTGCATTTTATACCAGCCCTGTTGAAAGTCTTTATGCCAAAGCTGCTGTATTACCCTTGACCTCTCAGCGTGACATACTCTTGCGTCTGTACGCATGCCGACTGCTGTTGATGCTCAACCATCCATCTTACCCATTATTCTTTGATGACTCCCTCGATCGCCAATATCGGTTGTCTGTAATAGCCTTGCTTCCACCTGGAGTTCGGTTTCGCCGCCTGCTTCAGCAGCTCGATTTTACCCTTCCTTTCATCTTTCGGTTGAGCGAGAGCCCATTGCCACCATGGCATCAGGCTCAGGTTCACACCCACCTTGACCTTAGTTCACTCCCCAAGGAGAGCACTCTGGATTTGGTGTATCGCTTGAGCCTTGTCGAACTCCATTCATGGTTTGGTAATGCCATATTTATCTACACTAATGCTTCCAAGAGCACTGAAGGTGTCGGTTCTGCCTTCGTCGTCGGGGACGACCTGTTTCAATACAAGCTCCCTGACCGGTGCTCGAATTTCACGGCTGAGCTTTTTGCCCTCCACCAGGCTGTTTTATACATCCACCGTCGCTGCCGTCCCTTTTATGCCCTCTTCTCTGACTCCCTTAGTGCCCTGCATAGTCTTAGGGACCCTTTCTCAACCCATCCTGTCATATATCGAATCCAAGGCTCCCTTCAATTGCTAGCAGATAACAGCTGTCACATTTGTTTTCTGTGGGCCCCTCGCCACATGGGTTTGCCCGGGAATGAGACTGCCGACATTGCAGCCAAGGCAGCAGCTCTTTTGCCTCGCACGGCTACTTTTTGCATCCCATCAGACGATATTCAATGGGCTCTTCACCGGTGTATTGTGTCATCCTGGTAAAGTTCGTGGTTCTCACTCCACAACAATAAACTGAGAACCGTAAAACCAATCCCAACCACTTGGAGCACCTCCTCACGCCCCTCTCGGCGAGAGGAGGTCATCCTGGCCCAGTTGCGGCTCGGTCACTGCCGATTCAGCCACCGTCATTTGCTAGCCGCTGACCCTGCACCGCTGTGCTCCTGTGGTGAATTGCTGACGGTGTGACATATTTTACTGTCTTGTCTTAATTTTAATCATCTCTGTGTAGCCCTTAATTTGCCGTCTACTCTGGAGGAACTTTTAGCTGATGACAAACAAGCGGCTGCTCGAGTTTTGCATTTTATCAACATGGCTAATTTATCAAAGGATATTTAACCCTTCTATTTTTTTTAATATCCTTCTGTTTTAGCTTTCTCTAGACATTCTCCTTTCTGGCAGTTATAATTTTTTTTTAGATCTATTGAATCTCTGTTCCGATCTGGGTGCTAATGACCTGAGAAGTTGTGCGCCCTAAAACCACAAAACTAAAAAAATCTTGATAGGTAGGTTGCAGTCCACCTGTAAGCTGCCTGACATCAGTCCTACCAGCTTGACCATAATCCTGAAAAACACCCCATAGGCACCAGATACTGATGCTACCACCAACAACAAATATCCCCTCAAGATGCCAGCCAACAATGGTATTGCTGAGGACACAATAGGTAACTCTTACCTTGCCTGATGCCACCTAGAGCACACTGGCACTCTCCAACGCTGACGAAGCCATCTCCGACGCCTCGGACTCCCTTGCCCATCTCCTGCAGGCTACGCCCAATACAACAGTTGCACAGACAGAAGCCAAAGCACCACTACTGCTGCCTCCACCACTCATGCAGTGTTGTTACTTCATGTGCTGTCAGTGCTGTATCAAAGCATAATGGGATTTATTCCCATCTGCTTGCATTACGGAACTTCCCAATACCACTGTTACATAATAATAAATATGAATGTAATTAGACTATTACCATTTTCTTTTCCAAAACTTTTGTTATTCTTTTTTCTAATGTGATTAGCTGAAGTTATTTTCTATTATTTGGATTCAGAGAAGTTTGTTTAATATATAAAGTAGAGTGTCAGTATGTTTGTTTGTGTGTTCATGTTACATACAAATCTGCAGTTTTGTTCCAATCTTTATGAAATTTTGTACATGTAAGCATCAATCCATGAGGACAGTCGCCGTAAGTGTAAGAATCATGTATGATACATAGTTCATGAGATATGATGTCATAAACAACAGGAATCGCAAAAAAAAACTGCTACGTAATCCAGCAAGACTTTATAAATGTGCTGTATGACAATGAGAGTACTTAACAACTTGCAACAAACTTTAAACATAATTTCAAACCTTTATTAAACTTTTTCTCACCGACAACCATAGCAAAATGATGAAAGGGAAAGTTTCTCATTTACTACTTTTCTGCTGTTTACAGAGTAAAACTATGGCATTCGGTATGACATTACAATTTATAATTTCTACACTACAAATTGTAACCGCAGAAAATTTTACAGAAAGTACACACACATATAGTTGAATGTACCTTCTAAATTGTATCACAGTACGACATGTTGTTCATGAGATATGATCACATAAACAGTATCATTCATGGAAATCCTCCCATCACACTCCAAGTTTTCATCTATTACTTCTTTACTACTAATTGTATTCTCAAGAGATTTTACAGTCAAACAGCCCTTATACAAATGAATATAGACCCAAAAAATGGCAGGAATAAACAAATACTCGGGCAACACCGGGATTTCAGCTAGTTAGCATATATTAATTAGATACCCAAAGGCATATTGTTATATTTCAGAAAGTATGCTGATTAGTATTTCTGATAAAACTAAGTAAATTCTTTTCTCAAAACATTAAAATAGGTATTATGGTGTTTCACAAGTAATGTTAGGAAAGTTTTCCCCTCATTAGTTTCTGTATAATTAGTGTTAATTTGGGAAGTATTGTTAAAAACCCTATTAAATGATATTTGGATATGAAATACTATTAATTTAATCGAGATCTGTATATGAATTAACTCAGTATTATTTACACTACATTTTACTATAGTTGTATGTAATTGTTTATTTTTCTATTATATTGTACATAATTAACAATATGCAATTTTCAGTATCATTTTTGGCAGATATAAATAGTATTGTTTCATCTTTGATCTGAGCCACAAGCCAGACCAGTAGGGAGTCTAATTTGAACAATTAAGTAAAAGTTCTTCAGTGTTAGTTGTGTGAAAAGTGTTTCTTGCATATAGCCGTGAGTCTTCCGACGGAACGCATGGTGCAGTGGTTAGCATCACAGATCACTGTGCTGGCAGTCCCTGGTTCAAATCCCACCACTGGCCGAAAAAATGTATTTCTTTTGATTTACTATTTTAGAATGTTTATGTTTGATGTACTTGTAAGTTAGAGAGAATTTTTTCTATATATAAGTAGCAGAGTACTCCAAACAGGAGGCAGTCTGTATTGAGTGTAAGCTTGTGCTCTATTAATGACCAGCCTTCGAATTCTGGACCACCTGCAGTTTTCAACATGACACTTTCTGGTGGAGGCACCAGGTAACCAGCAATTCATCTGCATCATCTTGGCTCCAATAAGGCAGTGTAAGAGCCACTGCCTACACGGACAAGAACTGGTGTACAAAAGGTATACTGAATACATCCGGCCGAAGGTCCATGTCATCAAAAGATCCATGGGTACAAAAACAGTGGTTAGCCAACTGCACATCAGACACCCATCGTTGTTCTCTGGAGAGACTGGACAGGACACAAACAAGTGGCTGAAAGGATTTGACCGAATCACCAAGTATAATAGGTGGGACCACATTATGTGCTTGGCAAACATATATTTCTACCTGTCCCCAGGGGGCTCACAACTCTTTCATGGGTACGTGTGTGGTGTGCATGAGTCCCTGAGCCATTGCAGTCTTCCTTCTTACTCTCCCAGGTCTCATAACCTCCCCCACTTCCTCTCCTCCCCATACTAATTCCTCCCTGCCCCACTTATCTCTCCCTCTCTAGGTGGTTCCCTTAAAAACGGCACGGCTGTTCTTGTGGTTCCGATGATGGTTTCAGTGATTTTAATCCAAGTTGTTTTTCTCAGCTTTTGCCACAGTTTGGTCCCCCTCGGGGGTTTGACCTCTGTAAAAATTACAGTTACCAGTGTGAGCCATTTGGGGAAGAACTTCCGACCTAGCCCATATGGGGTGGATCCCTATCCCTTCCTTTCCCATTTACTTCCTTGCTATAGCCCCCACCCTGCTAGGTCCCTAGCATGTGTAGCCAGCATGTGTGTGGAGGCTGTTATGTTCCCTTATGGCTGAGCCCCTGACAACAGGGAGATCACACTGCTGGTACCAGAGCTGCAACCTCCCCTGCAGGTCAAGGAGTCGATACCCGTCATCATGGGGTATCAGCACTCCCAGCAATGGCCATCGTCTCAAGTGGCCTTTGCTGTGGCTGGATGGTGCCCATGGGGAGAGCCCCTGATACCAGAGCAGACATTTTGCATGATGAAACATGTTACATTAGATAATAGTCATGATACGGCCGTCTCAGAAGCCAGGAATAATAGATACAATGTCACTACCTCAGAGAGTATCTTGTGGAAGCGTGAGGGGGGGGGGGGGGAGTTGTTGGTGGGCGAAGTTTAGCAGGCATACTGAATTCATGTTCCATTTGTCACACTAAAGACAAGCTCGAACATTTAAGTAAAGTTTGAGTTTGATTATAGAGGCTGTTAACAGGAAACTGTGCACAATAATATCAGTAGGCAGAAGGCTAATAAAACAACACACAATAAAATTTACAAATGCGTCCTGCACTTTAAATGAAAGGAGCTCAGCTCACTTATTAAAATCACAGTAAGGTGGGGGAGGGGGGGGGTTTGTCTGGCTACTCGGTAATTTAATACACCCACACAGGTAAACAGATGAGATGACTCAGACAGGAAGGAGAGGCATAAGGTGCCCAACGGTTAACAAGAACTACAGCTCTGACACGAAGTGGCTTACACAACAGATACAATGCTAAATTACAACTGCTGGAAGGCTATGCCTCACGGAGGAAAACATTTCTGCAAGGAGAAGATCAAAAAAGAAAACCAAAGTTATACTGTCCATGCAGATGCGAGCTAGCAGAGGGGCACAAACCAGATAAATTCCCAAGTTACGATAACCAAGTTAATGTATATAGAGTGCTTGCTACTTAGAGCAAAGGTAAAAGAACAATACAATTGATCCAAACTAAAAGTGTGGTATAACACATGATCAGACACACAAATTTGCAGAGCAGCTTTTATCAGTTATTTAACTTATTTATTTTTACTACATACAATTGCAGGCACCCTCAAGATGGTGTAGGAGGAAACATTTCATACATTCCAGATGCAAAGCGACTGAAATGATGCTGCCGGGGTTGGGTGCGGAATACCAGTTGTTGTGAGCTCCGATGCTTGGCGAGGGACGGACACCGTATCACATGGCCGTTATGAACACGACCACTCAGCCGGGAGATGATGTAAACAGCGTGTGATGACATGCTGTCATCAACTGACAGTAAAGGCCTCTCCGGGCCAACTTCAGCTCAAAGCATGCATGGCTTCCCTTGGACAGAGTCCCACCTAGAACAAGTTCGATGTACACGCCAGGCCCGGCCACAAACGGCCCCATTAATCAAAATCACTCGACCCTGGCGATACCATCCATTGGATCAAAACTCCCTGCATTATACGCTTCTCGCACTACGATGTCCGCTCTCCAACTGCCTCAGCGCACCACTGTCACACCACACACGGTAAGGAAAACATGTCAGAAGACAATTGATGCGCCATAGATCAAACAGCGCCACAAGCATGCAAGGACAGGGAGATCGATGGTACTTGTGCCAGTAATTAAATCAAGGACAGGGTCAATCAAAGAAACAGGAATTGGATCAGCTCAACCTCCCCCTCTTATCCAAGGACCCATAAACTAGTGAGCTGAAGTGGCCTGAGAAGTGACAAACTTAACTTGATTAAGATGGACCTTAAAAAGTTTGTTTGTATCTAATTGTTGAACTACCAGATTACCAGGATCACGTAGTTCCATTTATAATACATGGACCCAAATAACGAGGGGATAGCTTGGAACCAGAGTATGTCTGTCTACCCCTACCAGGATAATTATGTACATAAACAGTATCACCGGATTTACCCTTAAAAGGCCTACGTCCTTTATTATGCCTAGTGGCCTGATGGCGATGAGCGAAGTAGAGATTAGTGCGCGCTCGCTTCCAGGACTCCTTAATAGTGGCTGGGGTAAGAGTGACTGGAAAAAGATCTTGAATACCACACAATTTAGACAATGAAGAAGTCACCTGATACAAAAACGTATGAGTAGTTTTGAGAGCTTATAGGCCAAATTAAGCCAAGGAAAACTGCTATCCCACTTATTGGGACAATTGCTATCATAAATAATGACATATTTGAGGTTATGATTGACCCTTTCAGTAAAGGAGCCCTGAGGATAATATGGTGTAGTTGTAATATGCTTAATAGCATTACTAGCGCAAGAGACTTGGAATAGAGCTGAAACAAATGCAGGAGCCTTATCACTCACTAGCTGCTTGGAGGGTCCAAATAAGCCAAAAATGTTAGTGAACGGACCAGTGAGAAAATCCATCGATAACGACAAGTATGTACCGATTACCCTTCTTGGTATGAGATAATGGCCCAGCCAGTTATAGTGGGACCTACAGTTTAATGTGGACTCTGAACCACGGGGCCACTTGATATTTTTCACATCAGCAACATTGCTAGGGGGTAAAAGGTGTGGAAAGTGACAGAAAAAAAATCCTGGCAGGGATCAAACACTGACCTAGTCTGGCACTCTACCCCTGTGCTACCATAAATTTGTAAAAACATAAATTTGTTCAAATGTTTGCAAAGCTTATGGGACTTAACTGTGGGGTTATTAGTCCGTAAACTTACAAACTACTTATGAACTACCTTATACTAAAGACAACACAAACATTCATGCCCAAGGTGGGGGGGGGGGGGGGGGGATTCGAATTCCCGATGGGGAATGTCCTCGCATATTACAGCATAGCACCTCAATGCGCTCGGCTGCTCTGCTGCGGCTATAAATTTGTTCATATTCATAGAACATATAACTTTAACTGCAAACGGGTAAAGTTGAAAATGTGTACCCAGCTGGGACTCAAACCCAGGTCTCCTGATTTCTAGGCAGTTGTGCTGACCTCTGCACCACTAGGGACACAGCGATCACCACACCTGTTCAGAATTAAGGAAGTGCCCCTCCTGAAAGATACAAGGTACAATTGTACATATTGTAAACTAATTACCATATGAGTAAGGGCCTAGATGTGTCTCCACACTGAAGAAAGGATTTATCTATTCATATTCATGGAATGTATGACATTAACTGCAAATGGGTAAAGTTGAGAATTTGTTTCATAAAATGCATCTTTAAAACCATTGGCTGTTTATTAAAAACCTTATAAATCAACCAGTTTCAGTCAATAGGCCATCTTCATAGATAAAAAGATTGCTTTGTTGGCTGATAGGTTTTATCTAAGATGACCACTGTATTTTTAATATTTTTAGTTATACTGACTCCTGTTTGTCTCAACTAGATGTATTTGATTTGATGCCTTTTTCCATTCAGTTTTAACACCTTTTTATCTATGAAGATGATCTATTGACCACAACTGGTTGATTTATAAGGTTTTTAATAAACAGCCGATGGTTTTAAAGATGCATTTTATGAAATACACGACGGATGTTGACACTCGTCTTACCAAAGCATTGAGAATTTGTATCTGATGGGAGGCGTACTTTAGTAATTCCGTACATCTGTGGTGATCACTGTGTCCCCATTGGTGTACAGGTCAGCACAACTGCCTAGAAAGCAGGAGATCCAGGTTCGAGTCCCAGCTGGTTACACATCTTCAGCTTTACACAATCGCAGTTAATGTCGTAAATTTTGTTAATATGAATGGATAATAACTGTTGGATCAAAAAGTGATGTCTGTTCTTTTGGGCAGTTCACCACTAAGATGTATGACAAGTTGCAGTGGACACACAAAAAATGACACATACGCATACAACACTTAAGCTATCAGCCTTCCTCAGAATAAGAGAGCATTCCCACAATCAAACTTCAACCGTCAACTCTGGCTGCTGCGCTCCTATTCCAGGAGTGGCAGCCAGAGAAGATGGTTGGTTGTCTGACTGTGGAGTGTGCCTGTGTGAATGCTATCTACTCTAAGAATAGCTTTAGTGTTGTATGTGTGTGTCTTTTTTGTGTACCTCCTGCAGCTCTTCATATGTTTTAGTGGTGAGTTGTAAATTGTCCTCATTACAATGTTGAATTCTTTACATTTCACATTTATCACCACATATCAAGGAGGAAAACCAGTTTGAAATTACTGTTCAAAATTGTTTTTTCTGCATTTTCCCCCTTGCACTGTACAATAGTTCCATTACCATGGGAGAATTTGTTGTATATTGTAAGTTACATAACATTAACCAATAAAATTCTTTATGGTGTGAGAGCACATATTTAATTTTCAAAAAACTGTCCAAAGTTCCGCTCAATATTGAAAGTGGCCAAAACTTCGGATGACTGTTTGAAGATTGACAATGTGATCTCTCACTCCAAAGAATTTTATTGATTGTGAGAATAACCCTCCTTTTCTGTCCTTTTTTAGGCTTACTAAATTGTGTTGTTATAATTTTGCTCCTCTTCTTAATTTGTTTCTTTTTTATCATCATCTGTTTGCAGATTTCTATTCAACCTCTTAAGTAAAAATGGAGGAGTTGACAAAGTCAATCTGCACTGAGTGAAAAATTCATTCAGCAATTTCTGAATTTCAGTAGCTCAGAAGTGTCTAGGAGAAAGGGAACTTGGCAATTTCCTTTTATTTTGGCATTGAAATAAGGTAACCATTCTTCCATAACACCACTCAATATCCTTTTTATTGACATGTGGGAGTAACCGAGCAGTCTGGAGTGCCATGTTGCGGATCGCGAGGCCTCCCACGTTAGAGGTTCGAATCCTCCCTTGGGCATGGATGTGAATGTTGTCCTTAGGTTTTTTTAACATGGTTTAACTAGTATGTAAGTCTAGGGACTGATGACCAACGTAGTTTGGTCCCATAGAATTGCAAACATTTGTCCTTTTCATTGTTTCACAATGTTTCTGGAAGCATACTGACATCAAAGTGTTTGAAACAACACTGTTTTACTGCCTTTCTGATCATCAGTGGCTTCTCTATTTCACCTATAATGTCTAGATATCCATACAGTTAGTCTTTCCTATGTCATTTTTCTGTTGCTGCACATTTCACCTGGAGGTAGTGTGTAATAAAACAGTCCCATTTCAGCATCATTGAGCACGTCTTTCGGGTCATAACTCATGAAAGTAGGAGGGGAGATTGAAGCTTAATGTTCCACCTAGAATGTGGTCATTAGGTGTGGGGATAAGTCACTATTAGGTTGTATGGTCTTTCATTCTGTTCTTGGACATCCACAGTTTCCACATACATTTCATTCCACATGATGATGTGTGTAGCTTTACAATTAGCTAATCATTTTGTGAATGCCTAACCCTTCTTCTTTCTAAGTTATTTAGCAACATTCAAAGCATCACTCTGCAACACAAATCCAGACACAGCTAAGTTTTTTGCCTGCACTCTTACAAACTATTCGACACTATCTCATTTTTGGTGAATTTCCATCTTTTCACCACCTTCCTTTTCATTTGCCCATTCCTGTGAGATTACAGATACAAGAGGAACCTGATTGTTTCCATGTGAAAGGTGGGTTTTGCCAAGATGTTGGGTTCCCCAGTCGGCCGGCTAATAGTTTGGACCTAGTGAATGGGATACAGCAGGTAGTGAGGATGTTCCTAATATGCTTGGAAACCAGAAACCACGCTGTTGGCTTTGCGAGAGTGGCTATTCCAGATTGCAACTGAAATAAAATATAGCCACAAACATTATTCTAAAAATCCATATAAAATCAGGGAATGATCGTACGGCAAATATAATTATATGAATGGATTCAGGAGACTTGGGAGAATCAAACGCCGTAATTACAATTTAAATGTCCCTTACAGATAAAAAGCCAATAAATTTCAGTACTATAATTATAAGACTTGTATTTACAATTATTGATACATAGTGATTATCAGCAACAGTTTAAAAAGCAAATGGGCAGCATTGTACCACGCTATCTTAAAAGACATACCTCGTTATTTCCGTATTCTTTCAATAAACTTTGTTTTACTCTCTTGTTCTGCTTTTTGTTGAGGTAGTAATATTGTTGTGTCAGAACTTAGATTCAACCACAGAAACACAAAATATGAACACAGCAAAGCACATTACATTTATATATGTATTTTATTATATTTAATATTATTCTTAGTAACATACATTTTTATAATGTAGACTGCCACTTAAATATTTCACGGCCGACTAAAAATAGTAGATATGCAGCAGATAATTTATATATAAACAATTATATGTAAAATAGATGAAGTTTACTTACCAGGCGAAGGAGCACAGGTAGTGACAGTAACATAAATAAAACACACAAATGCAAGCGTTCACAACCATTTGTTGCTTATTCAGGCAGGGAAGGAGAGGGAAAGGAAAGGATTTGGGTTTAAAAGAGCAGGTGAGGAGCCATTCCAATCCTGGAAGAGGAAAGACTTACCTTTGGGGAAAAGAATAGGTAAACAAACACACACACCCACACACAAAGGCAGATATACGCAAAATGCAAGAAGTTGGACAGAGATGCCAGTCAAGGCAGAGGCTCTGTCCAGAGATTGGAGGCAAAGATGTTGTAGAATGGTGGGCGGGAATTTAAAACTAATGAAGGTTGAGGCCAGGTGGGCAATGGAAAGAGTGAATATGTTGAAGGACAAGTTCCCATCTCTGGAGTTCTGAAAGGTTGGTGTCAGTGGCAAGTATCCATATTACCTGGATGGTGTAACACTATGCCAAGATGTGCTGGCCATGCACCAAGGCATGTTTAGCCACAGAGTGATCCTCACTACCAACAAACAACTGTCTGCCTGCGACCATTCATGCGCATGGACAGTTTGTTGCTGGTCATTCCCACATAGAAGGCTTCACAGTGCGGGCATGTGAGATGGTAAATCATGTGGGTGCTGCCGTAAGTGGCTCTGCCCTTAATCGTGTACAGCTTCCGGGTTACAGAACTGAAATAAGTGGTGGTGGGAGGATACATAGGGCAGGTTTTACACTGGGGGCGGTTACATTGATAGGAGCCAGAGGGTAGATAAGGTGGTTTGGGGATTTCATAGGGATGAACTAGGAGTTTTTGGAGGTTAGGTGGGCTGCAGAAAGACACTCTCGGTGGAATGGGAAGGATGTCATGAAGGATGGATCACATTTCAGGACAGGATTTAAGGAAGTCGTATCCTTGCTGGAGTCAGTTCTGAAAAGTAACCGGTGACAAGAGGGGCACTTTTAGGGTCCCTCTGTGGGAGGTTCTGGATTTGGGGGGAAGAGGAAGTGGCCATGGCTGTTTGCTTTTGTACCAGATCAGGAAGGTAGTTGCGGGATCTGAAAGCTGTCATCAGGTTATTGGTGTACTGGTTCAGGGATTGATATGGAATGGATGGCAGCTGTCATAATGGACATAATGTTGTTTGTTGGTTGGTTTGATGTGGGCAGATGTGTTAAGCTGGCCATTGGCTAAATGGAGGTCAACATCAACAAAACTGACATGGGATTTGGAATAGGACCAGGTGTATCTGATGGAACCAAAGGAGTTGAGGTTGGAGACATACCAAAAACTAAAGGGAACAGCCATGGGAATCAGGATGGCCCCCTCATATGCAAACTTACTTATGGGACACTTAGAGGAAGCCTTCCTGGATACCCAAGACTGTCTACCTAAAGTTTGGTATAGATTGTATTTCACTGTAAGGTTTTAAAATTAAACGCCTTTTGCTACTGCGAATGGTTTTATTTTTATATTTTTTTAATCACCCATACGCGTTTCGCCTTTTTCTCAAGGCATCATCAGTGGGTGCCAGCACTTGCTACTCCACTTCAGTCTTATTCTGGCAACCAGGTCGAAATGTTACACTGTTTTTTGAAACACATTGCAGTTCTCTGCTTCTGCTGTCACCTGCTGCCATACTGTAGACAGCAGAAGCAGAGAACTGCAATGTGTTTCGAAAAACAGTGTAACATTTCGACCTGGTTGCCAGAATAAGACTGAAGTGGAGTAGCAAGTGCTGGCACCCACTGATGATGCCTTGAGAAAAAGGCGAAATGCGTATGGGTGATTAAAAAAATATAAAAATAAAACCATTCGCAGTAGCAAAAGGCGTTTAATTTTAAAACCTTACAGTGAAATACAATTCAGCTGCTGCTCAAAATGGCCACTGCAAGCAACGTATTATTGGTATAGATTCATTGATGACATCTTCACAATCTGGACTCTCAGTGAACAACTACTCCAGAATTTCCTCTCGAACCTCATCCCTTTTGGTTCCATACTTGGATGTGGTGGTGAAAGGTTTGACACTGGGCAGTCTGAAGCTGCATTACAAACTTGTGATTTGAAGAGATAGGTATGTGTGGATTTAGAAAATTTGCGGGACTGTGACTGCAGAACTTAGTCTCTGGTGAAAAGCGATAAACTATGCATGGTAGTAGGGCTGTGGATCTGTGATAATTTATAACAAATACTTTTATCCCGAATTAACTTGGAACTGCAAATTTCGATGGACTACTCTAACTAACGAGTGATAATTTGCAACTATTCCTCTCGAGTGCCTCTCGTGAACAATAGTTGGTGAAATATTTAGTTATTTACCGATGTATAAAGTAGGAACACCTCTGCATTTCATATCTAATAATAGTAATAAATTCCATTTATAAAGAATTACTTAGTGAGTGAGTCACTCATTTATCTTAGAATCCATTTTGTTGGTCATTCAGAGGTTTAATTTATATTTGTTAAATATATTTTCACATCATAATGCAGATTGATAGACTGGCTAAACTACAGATTAATTATTTATCTTGTTTAAACAGATTGGGTAGCTGTTTAGGGCATAGAAGCTGACATACATAACTCACCCCTATGAACAGGGACAATGAGCCATAAACTTTTGCTACACAGAGTTATGTATTGACCTAGTCTTATTGGTGAGAACTGATAGGAAGATCACATTCCCTTTCATCCATTCATCCCTTTTTTAATCCTTGTTTCTAAAAAAATTCATAAATTTGAAATGTTGTTTTGCAAACAGTGAACTTTTCTTTTTCACTCACCTTTATTACCTTAATATTTTCATGCTTTGTTAGGGTTTCCCTTATTCTTAGGGATCTTGTTATTACTTAGTGTTACTAGACTATTGAGAGTGGCAGAAAGTAATGCAGGCAGTACATTTCTTTAAACTGCTTACCCTTGGTATGAAAAACCACTGTATCAGAAGAGCCCCGACCTCTTTCACAGAGTACATTCTGCTGCAGTGGAGTAGCCGAGCGGCCTAAAGCATCTCGCTGCGGAGCATGCAGTTGTTCGTCCTGGAGGTTCGAGTCCTCCCTGGGGCGTGTGTGTGTGTGTGTGTGTGTTGTCCTTAGGTTTAGGTTAGTTTAAGTAGTTTGTAAGCTACAGACTGATGACCACGCAGTTTGGTCCGATAGAATTACATACATGTTTGTAAGTACACAACAGTGTTCCATTGTAGGCCCATGCCCATTAATAATAATAATGGTAGACAAAATGCTGAAAACTGGAACACTCATGAATGGATTGTTTCCTTTGATGCACTGATGACACTGTGTGTGTGTGGGGGGGGGGGGGTTCTTTTAAATTGCAGAATGCCACAGTTTTATGTCCACACCGCCAGTACCAAACTATGTCAGACCACTTCATGCTTTTGTGCCACTTAACAACATTGTGAAGAATGTACAGTCTTTATTAACAGTAGCATCTCTGTAGAGCAATGAATGACTAATGTACACTGTAGTGCAGTGTTACTGTGCAAGCTCTTTTTTCTTTTGTAACTGAGGTCATTATAAGAAATAAATGTTCTCTGTGTGTGTATACAGTTCATGTAACAGGTAATAAATGTTAACAAATGAGAAATTTAATAAAACAGTTTAATTAGATTTTTTCATAATTAACAATGTTATTGTAACTGCACTTGTGGTAGTTCAATGCTTTAGGATTGTAAGGATCCAGAATATGTTAAATTTTTCACATTTTTTGTACTCGATGTATTTTAGTTCAACTCTAATGGCTGTAAGTCACATTCAAACTGCATTTCTGCAAATCTAAAATGTCATTTAAAACAACTTTATGAAAAAGTGAATTAAAATTACTTTATTTACATAAACTAGCACATTTCTGTGCTAGAAAATATGACATACACGCTAATTCTGGCTATTGCACACAGATAAAGTTACTAAATACATTTACTACATCATGTACAAAAATAATTTATATGGTACAATAGTGTTCATAAAATGTTTTAGCTTAAAAATAAAAGTGGAACCTTTTGATACATAATGTTTCTTATTGTTATCAACAATATCTATACAATTTAAATCCAATCAACAATACATAAGTAACAGTTTGTTTCATATAGAGTGATGAGATTTTGACTTTTCATATAAACTAAAAACAATTTTAGTTTCTTACACAGTGATTTTTGAGATCATTTCTGTAGTTTCACTCACTTGCCAATAAACTATATAAATGCATATAACAATTAATTATGCCACCATCAACAATGAAATTTTGGCATTGATTTGTTGGATATATTCAATGTGAAAAACTATCCATCATCGCTGGAAAAGACCAAAGAGACGACGAGATGGTGCTCGCTTCTTGCTAGAAGAACTGGCACTACTAGAACTGCTACTTTCATAATCACTAGTATTAGCTTGGTTTGTTAACTTATGTTTCATTTGTTCATCTAGTAGTGCTTGCATATCCATCTAGAAAAAGAAAAGCATGAATGAAAAATTTCAGTAATTGTATGTGTACATTTGGTTGTGGTTTTATATACATTTTCTCTACCAAGTTGCAGTAACCAATTACCATGAATTTTAAGTTAAATTGTACGACGCTTCTTCCTGGGCTCCAGTGGTTATGTTGGTACCAATGGTTAATTGCAGCAACTCAAATAACCAATAAATGTTTTGCCTTCACAACTTCAATCAAAACAAAAATTATTTTTGTCTGAACGGACAAGGATACATACAAGAACCTGTCAACCATAGGGCAGATACAGTATTAATTTTGCTGTGAGTGAAGCGAACAGCAATAACAATTATTCTGTCGCTCCTGGAAAATATTAACGCAATTGTATACTTCATCTATTGCCAACATAAGCACTGCAGCCCGGCAAGAAGCGTAATAAAATTTTAACTGAATTTTACATTGCAGTCGGTGTTGTCCTTTACATATTCAGATTTATACTTACAATAAAACCAAGTCTTTCCATGCTATCCTAATTAAAGTTGGTTTTTAAATCTCTATGTAATGAAAAGTGTGATACTAGTTTTAGGAAGAGCTTTATAGCTGGAATACCAAATCACATGAAGATCGAGTGTGCCAGTTGCTGTACATGTCACGATGAGTGTGTCATAGAAAAATATAACAAAAGCTTTCTGCCTTGTTTGTATCCATACTAGCAGAAATACTTGCTACATGTCAGGTATGATTGCTACTCCAATCTATTTTGTTGTATTCATTACAAGTATATTGTTAGTTCTTTGGTTGCAATAAACACATAAATAAATAGTCAAAGTCTGAAATTAAATTTGTACTTTTTCATAAAATGAGATTTAAAAACTATTATACATATTCATCTGACACTATATCATGGCACTTAAGCATAAGTGTAAACAAACGAGGACTATTCATGTACCACATTACATGCGGTAATCAGCCTGTCAGAGTTGTTTGCTTTGGGGAAGAAAGTCATACATTCTATGAAATGGTTTGTCTTCTTACATACAAAGAAGCTTTTTTTATGGTTGCAGTTAATTCTCATGATACTACGAAGTATTACTCAGACACTGTAGCTCCTTGACATTACTATACAAATGCACTCCCCAGCTCAGGTTATCCTCTAAATTAAAGTGAAAAATCAAACTTCCAAAAAATGCAATTCTATTTAAGAAAGCTGTAAAATCAATATTGGAACATGTGACTGAAATTAACTGTTTACCACAGAATACATTAATGAGAATATGAAATCAGCGGGGTTATGGGATTGTATGTGATCTACAACTTTCAGGCATGGTATCTTACTGAACACCTGCATATCATGACATTTTATCAAAGAGCACATTTCTGATTAATTTCCTCCTATACAGTGTTCATAAATTCCCATTACGAACTTCAAGGACTTACAGAGGGGAGAAAGTACTTGTATATAATATTTTGAATATTATTCATATAGTAATAAGGTCACTGCAAAGACGTGGCGACAAGCTAGGACAGGCACATAAAAAAGACACACACACATACAACACTTTCAGCTATCAGCCATGACCTTCTTCACGCAATCACACAGGCACACTACACAGTCAAGCAACCATCACACTTTGAAATGCGAAGTGTGGCAGCTGGAGGTGACAGTTGCATGACTGTTGTGTGCCTGAGTGATTGTGCGAGTGTTCTATTTTTCTGAAAAAGGCCATGGCCGATAGCTGGAAGTGTTGTATGTGTGTGTGTCTTTCGTATGTACCTGTCGCAGCTTGTCATCACATCTTTGTGGTGAGTTGTAAACTGTCCTCATCACTGCATTATTAATTCCAACCTGGACTTTCCATTATTAGATTGGAATATTAATCAGTTCATATTAAATGCCCGTGTGACTTTAACACAGTAAACATGGTTTGGAACATGTTTACAGAAGACACAGGTGTGATCCTCGTGTATGGAAAAGTTAGAAGTAGAGGAAGAGCTGCTAGCCAGCTGTATCAGCAACATTTTTCACAATGTAGCATGCCATTGTACAAAATTTTTGCCTAAGTTACTCAGGACCCTGAGACACAGGTACCTTGACCGTTGAGGAGTACGAACTATCATCCTCCATGGAAAATGTCACAAATTCAAATTTGAAGATGATGTATGGTATTGTTGAAAAGAATCCATCGAGAAGTACTCAATTTTGCAGGGCATCACTTACAGTCACAATACCATTTGGAGATTCTGCATAATCAACAGTTAAATCCATACCACTTATAAAGGGTACACAATATGGTTCCTACACTACTATATCAATACCCCACTGTTTGCATAAATTCTGTTCAAAGATGAATTTAAATTCAGTGGAGCTGTAATCTGAATGAAACAGCAATGTCTTGACAGAAATAAACCCTCGTGCCACCTACATTCAGGGATTTCAGCACAGCACAGTCAAGGGGTATTCTGAATGGTCATGTTACTGAGCATACCTTCTTCAACTCAGACTAATTGTTCTTGAAAGCTATGCCATTGAATGTAAATAAGGAAATGTGGTTTCAGAATAATGTAGCTTCACCTCACTTCTTATGTATGATATGGTGAAATTTGGGCAGGTGAACATGGTCCAAACATGTGCAGTTGTCAGATTTAGATCCTATGGACTACTTCGTCTTGTGTTGTACGCAAAGTTTAATTTAAGAACTCCTGTAAAGACAGGAAGAGATACCCAGAGGGATGGGAAAATTGTACTAAAACCCGCTTATTAGGTACAATGCCTGGAAAGTGGTGTTTGCTACATAGCGTCACTGTTATAGTGTACCAGTAACATACAGTATACTGCATTTTTTTGCTTTGGAATATTTAATGTTTTAATATTGATACAAACAAATGTACTAAAAGTGGTAAATGGATGTTTCATTACATTTCCTTTTGAGTTGTTACCTGATAATTGTATTATGTCACGACTAATTCAATTCCTTAAGTAGAAAGATTGAGTTAAACATCTAAACTGGAACCACCATAGAACCAAATTGTACATTTTCTGACATGGGTTATTAATCAAAATAATGGTAAGCACTTCCCTCTAAAACTCTTAGAAATGTATTATAGGAATTTCCAAACGCCCTGTCTGTGTCTTTTATAAGAGAACATGTGTGAAGAGCATGCATAAATGTTCAGAAGCTGCAAATTCTGGTAAATACAACCATAATGACAATACATGCAACTGGATGGATGTCGTCTATGTGGCCTAAAGATGAAACAGATGGAATATCAAAATTAGTAGCAAAATAAAATAATAAAGGTGTATCAAAATTTATGGCTGTTGGTGTATATAATAAATATTTCTGAAGTATGACTAGTACACCGTTCTTGTCAGTCTCCATGTTACATCAATTCTCAATGTTGCAATTTGCAAAAATTGTGGTGTAGAATCCTGCCTTCCAAGACTAATGTCTGTGAAATGAAAATATCTGAGTTGTTACAAATAAAACTCTTAACTGATTTAGATGCTCTATATCTTACTCTTCATTCACTTTTCTCCCATAATACTTCACCATCAAGTTGCAAATAGTAGGATTTACACAAAGTGCATGACAGTCAATGCAAAACCTTCTGCATGATGTGGTCTTAGAAGTTCCCTATTTTGTTAAATAAACTTAAATGTCGAGGGCTTATAGAAGTGCCTAGCAGAAACAAGTTAGTTTAAAATTTGGGGCTGACTGCATCCATTAGGACAGGAAAAAATAATCTCAGAGTCAAAAGAAAATGTAAGAAGGCGGACAGAAAGTACAAATTATTCATCGCACTGTCTTGAAAGTTTGATCTATCAATATGAACTTCTTACCTGCCACTGCTCAAGTTGTTGGCTGAGTTCTACTTTTTGCTGAATGGCTTCCAACAGCTGACTGTTAATCTGCATCACATCAATGCGAGTGCGGGCCAGTTCCACCTCAGTGGCATTCTTACGTGCAACTGCACCATCACGTACTTGCCATGCCTTGTTTATAATTTCATCACGTGCCAGATGTGTATTCTGCAGATCGAGTCTGGCCTGATCACGTTCCTCTTTTGCTGCTATCAGTTCTGCTTCACGGACACTTAGCTGTAAAATAATGAAGAAAGTAATGAAACTAACTTTTCTTACAAAAATGCATTTACAATATTAGTGTCAAAATAATATGTCACATAGGAAGTGTTAGTAAACTGAAGAGATAAGTGCCTACATCCTGGATCCGTTAAGTTATCTCTTTCTTCTTTGTTTTAATATGACTACTGAGGTAGTCCTCTTCATTATATACAGTTGTAGTTACCCTTGATTGGTGGAAGAACAATAACATTTATCTCATTATGAATATATCAAGTTTGCCGTTTAGTTCTATCCTGGCTGCTGCCATGCATTGTTCCATCTGAAACTTGTCGGGGTGAGGCACATATACCAGCTTGAATATGACCAACAGTATCTATACATGTGTTATTGATGATGAAATCATGTAGTCTGCTACCCCGCCCCCTTCCTCCCATAATGTCAGCACTCAATTTTCAAATGCTACAATAACGTTATTCTTTTTCAGCCTACTAACTTATACTTTTGGCTGTTAGGGCCTTCAGAAGAATTTGTTTCAACTATTCAATACACTGAACTTTAACACTCTTATCCAAAATACTTCAACACAACTTATTACCAAGAAAAATGTTGGCTTCCATTTACTTAAATTCCACAAAGAAGACTGATTCAAATTTAACATCTCATTGATGACAACATCTTTTGTAGTTGATCATTGACATTGTATAGGTCAGGTAGTACTAGACATTATGTATTATTCAATATCCCAAAAGTTATCCCCTAGTACACTAAATCCACTGTTCACTAGACACCTTTCTCTACACTTTTGTAAATGGGACACCCTTAATAGAACTTTAATATGTGTTTAAATGTTTTCAGTAGAATGTTATTGGGGGTGACATACTGATGATCTGTGAATCAGGTAAAGCTAATTCTAATCCATTAATTAACTGAAAAATGCCATCAATGCAAAATATATTTTATCCAAATGCAAGTTTTCTATAATGGTCAGACAACTTATACCATCATTCAGTTGATTAATTATTAGATTATAATTGTGTAATTAATTAGTCATCAGAAATTGGTCAGTAAATTAAAGCAAAATTCTATCTTTTATTGTGGTATTTAGACAATAAAGGCAATAAAAATCATGCAGAACTTCAAAGAATTATACTGATACAGAATTTAAGTTCAGTATAGATGTAATTAGCACTGTAATTAAAACTAAGACATTTCTATACAAGCAAATGGTTTTTTGTGCTTGTTTGTAAAATGAAACTATCCTGCAGAACTTTAAATGAAATATACTACATAAGAATATAAAGAATTAATTATCAGAATATAAATATTCTACATTATATGAAGTTTAAAAAAATTACAATGCCAACATTTATTCTGTAATTAACATGGAAATAATGAACTTATAAAGGTGAAGCGAAGAATTAATGTCTTTGACATGTTCGAGATGACAGGGCTTGTGAATTTCTGTTTACATAATGAACTTATAATATTGTTGACCATACTATTTTATATAATGAGGTTGTGGCGGACCGCAAGGTTCGATACCTCGCACTCGCGCCTATAGCACCTGTGAACGACAATTACTATTGCTGCTTCGTCAGCCATTGTTAAATCAATTTATGATTGTCTGGCCTTGTGTATGTGTTTTCTAGTTAATGAAGTATTCATTCGTGGCATATCATGCGTTATCTTTCTGTTGGGACCCCAAAATCCAACATTGGTGACCCTGCGTGCGAATATTAGATGTGCAACGACAACGGCAATGGCAACAAAGAGTACAATCCTCAAGTAACACCGTCACATCATGGACTACAACTGATTATCAGCTATACATAATTGAAATGTCACGTATTGTACCACTACCAGTGACATTTTTACTATCCTTACAATGTCTCGTATAACAGTGAAAACATCTCTAACATTTGCTTACATGCAGTGACAATGTGAACAGTGATATGTGAACAATGAAGAGATGTACTAGAAACAACAACAGCACGTAAACCGTGTTCATTTGTTCACATTGCTTGCTGTTGTTTCATCTTCAAAACACATAAT
Organism: Locusta migratoria; assembly: GCA_026315105.1. Lineage (NCBI taxonomy): Eukaryota > Metazoa > Arthropoda > Insecta > Orthoptera > Acrididae > Locusta > Locusta migratoria. Next base: position 161,167,584 of record CM048751.1, on the reverse strand, counting down.
TCGGAATGTGAACTGTGTTACTAATAATGTCGACGATTTTCTATTGTGTACCAGTACACACTTCATGACCACGATACAAACCAGTTCACAATCGAGTGCATTTCCCAGCTTAAATTGACCAATAAAGTGTTTTCCCCACACGATTGTGACAAATTTTCTATCGATTTGTGATATTTTGTTTCTTACTGTTTCTGACAATGCAATTTATACTATCAACAACGAATGCCATGTGGAAGTGTGTGGGCTACGCCTCAAGGCTCAGCAAGCATCCGATACTAGCCGATGCGGCACGATTTGCACCAATTGCTACGTCACGGAGTTTCCTACGAGTCCGGTCAAGCCCCGCTCAATCTATACCCCTTTCAGACCCGAGGTTGTAGGTGATGTGACAGTAGTATTGAGAGGCTCGTTTAAGATACAAAATACATGCAGTAATTCATTACAAAAAAGAAAATTAATTTATTTTCAAAAATTTTGTTCCCGCTCAGTTCTTCGTTTTGGGCATTCACTACAAATTTTTTATGATCTGTGCCATCTTACTCTAAACATTCCTTCGAAAGAAATGACATAATAATAACATCACAGAATCATATAAAATCAACTGGTTGCAGATATCATAGCTTCATATGTCAAAACAAGGATATCAACACCTTGTCAACAAGTCTATGTTGCCGCCATTGTAAGTGTACTGGAAGTTTGCCAACTGCTGGTGCCACACAGTGTAGAAACATGGATCTACAACACGTTGTGAATGTTACCAAAGTGGATCCATGATTGTGTGATACTGGCCCGAACTTCCTAGCGTGAATCATAAAGAAATAAAGCGAGCAAAACCAGAAACTCACAATTGTGTGTGCAGGGCCTGAAAGGGTTAACGAAGCTTACACTCGCTGCTGCGCCGGATAGACGCACAGCAGCAACACGGATATCACATGTTTCCTGCTGATTGGGACGTCTCATGCAGTGCAGTGCTGCATTCGTCACAACCCTGCAACATCACAACAATGCTTTCATGCGCCGCCCCTCTACAACAATGACGACTCAGCCGCCATGCTGCGATCTCAAGATGATGCTCCCACTTCGCCACCACATGACGATGCCTCCTCACATCTATGGTTTGCGGCACTGTCCCATTCTCATGACGATGCTCACGTGTCCTTGTTTGCCTCAGCACCAACTCTTCGTATGCTGAACGGCTCGTCTGCCATTCGCAATTTCTGGACGACGGTGGCCAAGCCTCCGCTGCTCAACTTCCCCATCGAATGCCACAACAACCGTCGCCACTTCAAGCAACTACTGTCGTGGCTCGTGGTGCCTCCCACCATGATCCACACTACCAGCAGGGGGCTGTGTGGTGGACTGCGAAGTTCGATACCTCACACTCGCGCCTGTAGTATCTGTGAATGACAATTACTATCGCTGATTCTTCAGCCATTATTAAATGAGTCTATGATTGACTTGCCTTGTGTATGTGTGTACTAGTGAATTAAGTATTTATTAATGGCATATCATGCGTTATCTTTCTGTTGGGACACCTAAACCCCACAAGGTCAAAATGCAAAAACTAAGAATGTAAACCACATTACGTAAAAACAGCTAATAGTGTGTGATCATTTATGATTGCAAAGATTTCTTGCACTGATTAATTTTAATTGTAAGTAAGAAAAGGTATTCTTTCTGACAATTTGTCCAAAAATGTTCCATTGTTTATACAATATGTAAATGATGATGCCAAACCAATAGAAGTTATTTCACTTCACTTCAGCAATTTCTCTTCATATTTGTTGTATCAAGAACTTGTTTGCCAACAACTTGAAAATTTGCATTTATTAACACCCATTCATGTTTTTATGGAAACCCAGACTTCTGCACAAAGATAAAAAGAGTACATTATACCAACAATATGTGATCCTTGGAAGGGACCAGCTGATGCATAAGTTTAGTAGTGAAAACAAAAATTAAAATATCTGCAACTTGACACATATCAGAGTATTCGAATATGCCAAATCAATAGCAGTAGCACTACAAAATTGATGGGCCAAAGTTGGGAAATAAAGTCTGGGGCATTCTTTTCACGGGAATTTCAAGCAATTTAGCAAAATTGCAAAAAAGCTCAGAGATTTAAATCATCATCCTTACAATAGAGTCAGTGAATTGCTAGCAAAATGAAGTTTTGTCTTCTCCTTCTACAGAAATTAAATGGTTTGAATCAAGAGAATGCAAGAAGCAGAGGAGTCTTCAGGTGGTGTACAGATATTTGGAAATGGATTATAGACATTCATATTTAAAACACAACACAACCAAATTCTGCAACACTTCAAAAGAACCTGTACTGATAGATCACTTGAGTTGCAAGCAAAAAAGATGGCAGTCAACATGTAAACTTCTAATTTGTGTAGTCTTCTTTTCATCATCGTATCTACTATACTCACAATGAAAATAAAGATGTAAAAATATCAGGAAGCCATTAGTTGAAATACTATATATTTATTTGAAGATGTTATTGAACAATCAAGAACAAATGATGGTGGTCATAGGATGGAAACATCTAGTCAGTTATAGAATTACTTAAGGAAACTGGATGGTTGTGGTGACAACTTTGAAATCATTTTTGGTAACATTCGTACTTCAAAATAACTGAGAAGCATGCATACTTTACTAGTGAGTTGCAGCACTTCATCAGTTCGGCGTCTCAGTTCTTCAGTACGATCTTGCAGCTGGCGTTCTGTCTTTTCAAGGGATTCACGAGTTCGATGGAGCTCGACTTCCATCTCCAGTACACTGCCAGTTCCACTGCTGCAGCTGGATTCTCGTCGTCCTCCTGGCTCGCATAGTAATGTCATCAGCTCTGACATTGCACCAGATAACATTCCAGGCTGAAAAATAACACAGTTTTTAATTCACCAGAAGTGGCAGTAAAAGCATGAATTATGCCTTTAAGAGGAAATTGTGGTCTAGTTCTTTAACCCGCGAGAACTCGCACTTTTAAAAGTTTCGTGATCAATCGCGTGTATAACATTTTTCTGACAGTCAAAGAACAGTTTTTAATCTACTTAATATGTTTAAATAAGTATTTCTAGTTGCATTTATTAGAAAACACACCTATTTTACTATTTAAAATTGGTAAAATGCCAATTGTTTTAAAATTACTGTGAGCAAAATGCTCACATCACGAGTGCTCGCGGGTTAACATTAGCAACCCATGCAGGTTTGTACTAAGATGATTCAGTTGCCCACCCCTACCATCAGTCAGTTACATACATTCATGTTTAAACATAACACCACAACTTTTTGCAACACTTCAAATGAACCATTACTGATAGATGACTCGAGTTGGAAGCAATGCGAAAGAGTGGAGAGTCTACATGTAATATTCTAAGTTGCGGAGTTTCCATTTCTTTGTGTATTTCATAAAGTTTAAATTGTTGTAATTAGGTTTGAAGAAATAGTTATTACTTGCTGTATGCTGTTACGCCTAAAATCCACATTATCAAGGAGCTTTGGAACCTTAATTTCAATCTGGTGATATATGTAGGGATGAAGTATATGTTTTTGAAGATTCTCCCTGAATAGCAATTTTGGTTATCCAATCATCATACACTACTTCCATTACAAGCTTACTCTTAATCTTCAATTTGCCTTAACTGCCAGGTGTGTCCCCACATGTCATCATAACACAATCTATTCTGACATCATCATGGTGACAAAGTTTACCCTATCAACAGATGGATATCTGTCAAACAGTAGCCTCAGATTTGGGGGGGGGGGGGGGGGAGGGGGGATCAAACCAGGGTGTCATGGAGGGGTGGGGCCAAAATGGACACCATGTCGGGAGGGGAGGCAAAAAGTGAAACATGAACTACGGAGGCCAAAAAGAGATAAGCTGAGTGGGTGGAGGGGTGTGTCCAAAGAGAGGGCACCACTATTATGCTTGTGGCCCAGTTGGGAATTGTAGATCTGGTGTTGTCAAACAGTTGAACTGTTTTACTATCGTAAGAAAGAAATTTGCAACAATTCTCTTGTTCTTATATATTGCTGACATTAGTACAAATTGTTTTTGTGATTCTTCAGTTTCTCCTTGTGTATTTGTTGCTCAAACAATCCAAGGGTGTACTGCCAGTTCACCATGTCCAATGGGCACAATATTTCAGCAATCAGACACATCACCATTGTCAGGTGCACTGACAGACTTAGGTCCTAAGGGTGGGTAGCTGTCTTATATCCCTGTCCACCCCCCTTCCCCCCTGTGAGGCATTCACTCAGCAGTCTACACTGTGGTCCATGCCCTCAGGCACGTGATGGTGGTTGTTGAGACATGGTGTCGGCATATTTGGTTGCATCGATGTACTTGCTTCATTTTCTCTAGTTGCCAGGTAATTTGTTGAATGTCCTCTTCTTAATTAGACTCAGTGATGGTTCCAAAGTCTTGTTCAGATTGTAGCCACAGTCTCGGTTGATGAGCCCTTCTCTGGTGTGAATCTTTATGACCTCTCTAACAATGCTGTCCCAGTATCTTGAAGTCTGTCCCAAGATCCCGGTAGGTTTGTGATCCATCTCATAATTTTTTGACAAACAGTGCCCTGCAACTGCTGACTTGTTAGGGTAGTTAAGTCAAATGTATGTCTGATGTTCATGGTAACGATCCTCAATGGAGCGCACTGTCTGTCCGATGTAAGCCTTCCCACAATGACACAAAATCTGGTATATCCCAGCCTTTGGCAAACCAAGATCATCTTTGACACTTTCCAATAAGGTTTGTGTTTTACTGGACAGGCAAACGACAGGTTTTACTCCATGTTTCTTAAATATACACCCTATTTTCCCTGATAGTGTACAATATAAAGGCTCTGGCTACCTCTTCCTTCGTTACTACTTCCTTCTCCACATGCTTTACGATAGTGGTGGTGGGGGGGGGGGGGGGGAGCGCATCAAATCTGCCATTCTAAGTACACATTTTCTCAGAATATGTTCCGAGGTGTTCCAGATCCTGGGGCACACACACTTCATCCGAAATGGTGCACACCTTATGTGCTAGTGTTTTAAAACCGTATTCCTCTGTGAAGGGTTATGACAGCTGTCTGCATTCAAATACAGGTTATGTGCATTTTCTTCCATGGCCCAAAGTTTTAGCGGTGAATGTCCATCTTACAAACTTTTGTGCTCTATTCAGTGAGTTAAAAACAATTGCAGTCCCGTGTTCATATTCATGTTTATTAGCCAAATATTCACTTTATAAAGAAGACTTTGTAACAGAAGATGGATTTACATATAGACATGTGTCATGTTATACTCACCTTTAAAATGTCAATTGGTATACTGTCCAAGGGTAGTGACTCAGGATCTGAAGTTATCGAGTCATTTCTTTTCCTGTCCCATTCCGAACATAATCTTCTCAGTTGCAAATAAACTGAAAAGGCTTCTTCCTTAATTTTCACCTGAAAGATAAAGTGCATAATATTTAAAACCCTGATGCTCTTGTTGACATATTGTGGGACAATGTGTACTCTGCCAAATACAGTAAATTTAGGCAAGAGTGGAATACACTTGCTTTAGCTATCATCTGCTCCTCATTTCAGAACTCTCTTCTGTTCTAACTATAAACATTTTGCTGCTTTCATTTCACTTATTTCTGTGTACAATCCATTTGTAGTCAAAACTTTAGTTACAGTACCTGAGGAAAGGCGCACTTTCCTAATAGTGTCAAATGTACCCTTCACATCTTAACCCTTTAATGCATAGTGTAGCTGATCAGCTACATATATTATTTTTTCCATTATCTCTCAAACTGATAAACATTTTACCACAAATTCATTTAGAGGCTTCTATACATAGTGTTACATATGCTAGTAGCTCATCCCAGAGATTATAAATTGCAGAGTGCTACTGATTCATTTCAACAGTTAGCTATATTGAGTTAATCAAAACATGTGCATTTGTTTACTTTAGTATTCCTCCTTTGCCATGTAAAAGTAGTCAATCACATACTACTGTTGCATTATGGGTTACTTTCTGGAAAGATAAGAAGCACAATAGTGACATTTACTGCATTGGATACATCATATAAGCACTATATGGCTGACAGCTATGAACTTTTGTTTGCTAGTAGTGCACAATAATTTAAGGATTTTTTTCTTTTTTTTTCATATTTTTCTCAGTATATACACACACTATACATTAATCACGGTAGTTTTTATAGCTTCAAATAAAAAGTAATGCATTAAAGGTTTAACTGAAAAATCCAGGGTGTAATGACAACAATACAGAAGCAGTAAGTTCTAGATAGACACAAGGAAAAAGACTAGTAAAAAATGTAAACTATTGGACAAAGTACTACTTCCAAAATAAATAAATTAAAAATATAATTCACACACATAGGGTCATGTTTATGGGTTTCCATTTCAGCATGTGTGTGTTTCCATTTAGGAAGTAGGACTTAGGCCAAAATCTTATTACACTTTAGCACTCTTTTTCATTCTGCCCCTCTGCAACTCAATGCCTCTGCCCATTCTATATTAGTTTTATAACCTTATACTGAGTATTGTGTACTCATTTTGCTTCTCAAACATTGAGAACTCACATGCTATCTGCAATTTCTGTAACTGAGAAAAAGGGAAAGCTAACTAAGGTATTACTGTAGAAAATCTTGTCTCCTGTATTAGATATTTTCAAAGAATCATACCATTTTTACACATTATAAGAATGAATGTACATATAATAGAATCACTTCTGAACCATGTAATTAAATACTCTGAAGTCAAATGTGCCTACCGCATCTGGTGTAAGAGTTCCAAGAAGTGGTGATGCCTCTCCATTTACTTCATTTTCACACTCCATCTCGGCAAGTAAGGAGCGGTGGCCAGCAACTCCAGAGCTGTTGTTTGATGACGCTGCTGCAGTGGATGCAAGTGCTTCCAGTCTTTCACCAAGAGAGCCATTTGCTGTTCTGAGGTGATCAAGTTCTCGTTGTGCATTCCTTAGCTGTAACACAAATAAGGTTTGTACATATAATTATTAAAGTGCATATATGTTGTGCAGATGGTGACTTAATTGTATAGGATATAGTTGTAAGTCAAATGACTATTAAGGATATCTTCAGATAACTATGATTTCACATAGGAATCTTTGAGAGCAAATATTTAACTAATTACCAGAATGAAAAATGCTTCTATCACAACAAAACAAAAGGCAAATGTTTGCTGGCCAGAGTCAAAGATGTGAAATAGAATCAGCTTCTTGACTTATTTGGTAGCTTCAAAAACAATTAAATCTAAAAATGTTATGTGCAATGAGCAGCAAAAAGATATAGATTCTGAGAACAAAGCATTGCATGTGTCCATGTTCAGTAGTGCCACTCTTCCCGACTTTATACATCTCTGGATCTTCAGCTTGGTGTTCACTTCAGCAAATAGAAGCAATATAATGGTCAGGATACAGTATATGTTGCGCTTCATTGCAACTAAACTCACTGTATAATTTCTTTTGAAAATGATCATTCCAGGACATAGAAATATTTGGTGACACTGAAAAAGGCAGGGTTTGCTAAGTGTAAAAGTGAGCATTTCAGTCTTCCAATGTGTACGAGTGTTCATTACCTTGTTGAAAAGTAAGCCCACGTTGGCTGCCATGAACAGCAATAAAATAGGGCACAGAATATTTACAACACTTTGTTGTGCTATAATGTGTCACTGATGACAACCAAAATTATTGCTTTGAAATGAAATAGCACCCCAAACCCTTACTGCTAGTTGTTGGGTCTTATAGCTGGTAATAGTGATATTAGTGCCCTACCACTGTCTGGGGAAACTACAAACATGCCTGCTCTGGTCATTGGGGCTCAGTTCGAAGTGGGACTCATCACTGAAGAGAATTCTACTCCATTCCATGAAATTCTAGGCGAAATGTGCAAACTAGCTTGTTGGTGTACAGAAGTCAATGGTAGTCATCACAAGGGGTACTATGAACTCAGTCTCCTTTCTGTGAGCCACCTATTAATGGTTGTAAACTAAAGGCACTGAAGTACCACTAGCACATCAGTTGTTTACAATGATGAATCTGAGGCTATATGTGCTTCTCTGACAATTATTCAACACCGACATTTTGTCACCTCTGCAGATCCTGTGCTTCCATCTCCAAACAGTGTTCACAAACATTATTAAATAGTCCCTCATTTATATGTCAAATGCAGATGCTTTTGAGTCCAACTATATGTCTTCTCTGAAAAGGTGACATTTGCGTCTAGCATTTTTTTATCAATACCCATTTGAATATTATTTTTTGACCAGTTTGCATAACTACTTTGTGCTTCAACTGATTTCTTGTATTATTGTTGAAAGGATGCTATCAAACAAACAATTTTGTCAGTGCACAATTACGTTATATTCATGTTCCATGTGATTAACTTTTAAGAACTCCAAAGTTTTTGATTTCACCAGTTCTCGGATATGAACACAAAAAGTCTTTAGTTCGGCATGCTGAGTGACAAGGACAGATCCAGGAGTTTAGAATAGATCATACATGACTCACCTGCACCTCCTGGTCACGGACTTGGTGCTCGAGCAGCACAACGCGGTCTGTGGCATCCTCCAGGGCAGCCCTGATGGCGTCGCGCTCCTCCAGCAGGACACGGATGCGTCGCTCTAGGTCGCTCTTCTTCTCTGACAGAAGTTGCACCTGTGGCCATTCTTCATTATTAGTACAGCACAGGGACTGTCACTTTAGTTTCTAAAAAAACAGTGACAGCAAAAAGTTTTTACTAGCCATCATTTGAGACAACTTCATTATATGATTTGACTTTACTGTTTTTGAAAATGATTATATTTTTCACTATGTGAAGTATCAAAACGTGCCACTATTTGCATCACATCAGTATTGTTGCATTAGTAGTTTTCCAATTAAACTGGCTGAATGTAAATACTTTTTCAGTGTGCAAATTTTGCATCTAGAAGATAGTGGGAATAGTGGTGGATTTAATAAGAAAGAATTTGTTTCTTTATGGCAAAATAGTTTTAAGAAATTATTTATTCCATTGACCATTTGAACATGTTGCGAACAGTGCTACTTAATTTCCTAATGTCTAATAGCTTTTAAATTTGGGTAAAATGCAGAAGTTGGTGACCATGTTATGACTTATGGACATTAAGGATGGCCAATCATATGTCTGGTGCAGTCAGCCAATGAGACAGTTATTTCTAATTTCTTTTGTTTTGTAAATGAAATTCATATATTGTTCAATTTTGTCTTTTATGCATTCCAAGCCGTTCTTGAAAAATGGTTTTACAAGGATTCAGCAGCCTTTTAAAGAGATCTCTTACATTAATTATTTGTGTGACATAAGACGACAAAATAAATTCATTAGAAAACAATTCCATGTTTATTTCTGTCAAGTAACCAACTAGCTGTTGGGTTGTGGCAGGCACTGTCAAGGACAGGAATAATGTGATTTTCAGTTTTCCTGGTTTTATTGACAACTTGTAGTAAACAACCATTCACTATTAACAGTAACCTGATCAACTAAGGCAGTGCTTGCCAATCTGTGGTGTAATTACCACATCAGGGGTAAAAACTAATTCGTGTTTAGGTGATTTTATCATAATTTTTACTGTAATACTGATTACACTCACCAGAGAGCATTCCCCTGCCCTGGTGCCTAACACAAACACAAACAAACACACACACACACACACACACACACACACACACACACACACACACACACTAGAAGGCCTATCCATCAACTGAATGCATTTGACAGTGACCACATTGTTGTATGTAGTGTGGCAATCATACAGTACTTGCCATTAAAATTGCTACACCAAGAAGAAATGCAGATGATAGATGAGTATTCATTGGACAAATATATTATACTAGATGTGATTACATTTTCAGCAATTTGGGTGCATAGATCCTGAGGAATCAGTTCCCAGAACAACCACCTCTGGCCGTAATAATGGCCTTGATACACCTGGGCATTGAGTCAAACAGAGCTTGGATGGAGTGTACAGGTACAGATGCCCATGCAGCTTCAACACGATACCACAGTTCATCAAGAGTACTGACTGGCGTATTGTGACGAGCCAGTTGCTCGGCCACCATTGACAAGACGTTTTCAATTGGTGAGAGATCTGGAGAATGTGCTGGCCTGGGCAGCAGTTGAACATTTTCTGTATCCAGAAAGGCCAGTACAGTATATGCAACACGCGGTCATGCATTCTCCTACTTAAATGTAGGGTTGCCAGGGATTGAATGATGGGTAGAACCACGGGTCCTAACATATCTGAAATGTAATGGCTACTGTTCAAAGTGTCGTCGATGTGAATGGCATCCCCATACCATCACGCTGGGTGATACTCCAATATGCCGATGATGAATACATTCTTCCAATGTGCGTTCACCACGATGTCGCCAAATATGGATGTGACCATCATGATGCTGTAAACAGAACCTGGATTCATCTGAAAAAATGACGTTTTGCCATTCATACACCCAGGCGCTCCTGTCTGTGAAGCAGTGTCAAGGGTGACTGCAGGCATGTTCTCCGAGCTGATAGTCAATGTTGCTGCAAATGTCATCAAACTGTTCATGCAGATGGTTGTTGTCTTGCAAAAGTCCCCATCTGTTGACTTGGGGATCGAGAAGTGGCTGCACGATCCATTATAGCTATGCTGATAAGGTGCCTGTCATTTCGACTACTAGTGATTCCATACTCTGCTAACAGTCATTGGATTGTGACCAACGCAAGCAGCAATGTCGCGATATGTGATGGTATGCATTTCTCCTCCTTACATGAGACATCACAACAACGTTTCACCAGACAACACCAATCAACTGCTGTTTGTGCATGAGAAATCAGTTGGATACTTTCCTCATGTAAGCACGTGGTAGGTGTCGCTACTCGCTACTAGTGCCAACCTTGTGTAAATGCTCTGAAGAGCTAATCATTTGCGTATCACAGCATCTTCTTCCTGTCAGTTAAATTTCGCATCTGTAATACGTTATCTTCATGGTGTAGCAATTTTAATGGCCTGGAGTGTATCATGCAATAGCCAGGCATTTGGGTCATTCAATATCATACAGTGGCCAAATGTTTGAACTAATGCATACATGAGGGTACATAATGTGCGACAATCCCATGACCTCAGCACCCACTACAGGGGTGAACACAGACAGGAGAACCTACAACATACTATGAGTTCTCAATGACTTGAATCTGTCGGGTTGTCATCCCATCACCCCAAGCATCAGTTGCCACTGACACCAGAATATTAACATCATTGTTTGGAGTGCTGCCATAGGTATGGACGGAGGATGAATGGCACTGCATCATGTTCAACGACGAGGCTTGCCTCTCCATAATGTCCAGTAACAATCAGATTTGGTGGCCTAAAGGGAAGAGGAGAGAGCCTGCCAATATTGTGGAGTGACACACAGGTGTAATCCTTGGCATCATGATGTAAGAAGCCAAAGAATATGGATTCCGGTCACCTTAGCCAATGCCTCAACAGAAACTGGCAGCACAGTGTTGACTACACTGAAGTACACACAGAGTAATCTGTGATGTTCAGGCACGATTGTCATGGTTTTAACTGAACAATGCATATATATTCACTTATAAAATTTGTCTAAAATATTCCATCACAATTTGATAAGAATAGTGATGTCCATTCCTGCAACACTAGAGGAAAAAATGAACTTTTTTTCTGACCACTACTCAGCTTTCAGTGGTCCAAAAAGGAGTTTAATATGCAGCAAACAAATTTTTGATTATTTTCCCAACAAAATGAAATGTCTGACAGTTTACGAACCAAGTTGTAAATGTAATCTAAAAATAAATTCAATGCCACTATTATTATAGTAATGAACATTTATTTAATAATTGTAGCCTCAAAAGCTATATTAAGTGTTGTTGGGTAGTTGCACGAATAGGATTAAAAATATTTTTCTGGCTAACGAGCTTCTATAAATGTGTATCACCTGTCACATATTTTCTAACAAAGAAGCCTTACCTCATCTCTGAGGACCTCGAGGCTGCTGACATGATCCTGTAGGCTGGACTTCTTTAGGTTGCACTGGTCTCGCAGGCCCTGCAGCTGTGATGTCAGCTGCTCCTCTGTCCGTGCAGACTGTGCCAACAGAGTTACGCAACTCGGTTAACAGAAAGGTTTACACACACACACACACACACACACACACACACACACACACAAGTGCATGTGCGAGGATGAGATTTTAGTAGGAGAGGCATTTGTATAACAAAATATGAGGCATGGTAAGTCAATGTGACTTAGAGAAACTGTATGAGAAATTTATATTAGAAATGGCAAAATATGGAGAGATAATGCCTGATGTGAAGGGCAAAAAAACACTAAATATGATTAGTATCAGGAGGAATCTTAAGAAATAGTAATTATGATGAATAAAAGGAATGTTTTGTGCCTCTGAAAAATGCTCAAAATCATTTACAGAAAATGTAGAACAAACTGAAAATTTGTAACTCACTGTTTAAGTTAGAAACTTAGAATGTAATAATTGCTATGGGATATTCAACTGGTACATTAGTTCATTGTGCAGTCTGTTGAAGTAAGGCCAGGCGAGGTTGGGGTGTTTGTGACACTTGTCCTTTTTCCCCAGCTATTTCACCATTCTTCTTCTATACCTGATTTGCTACAATCTAGATTCCTTCTTAAATTTGTCTATACTGCATGAATCCATCTCTCTGGGGCTCCCTCTTGCTCACAAACTTGGCCTATCTTGCATTCTCTTTCCATATCCAAACCATTTTAACCTGTACTTCACAGTTTTATCACTCACATTTCTATAGTCCAGTTTTCTTCCTAACACGAACATTTATCATCCTGTCTCTCATCATTACCCTGACTTACTTCTAAGGGATTTTATTTCACCAAGTTAAATTCTATTCTCCAACATCTTTATCATTGTGCATATGTCAGTATGGGTGTAAAGTACTTCTTCCACAGCCCTTTCTTACACTTCATCAGCAACCTCTTTCTTCGGACTAAGCCCACACACATTCATCAGATACATTGCTCTGTTGAACCTGTTTGCTAAATTCTGCCTATATTCATCCATTCTTCATTATCACACTTTCCAGATATATAAATTTAGTTATGATTTCAGTCAATATCCTGTGTACTTGCATTCTCACTCTCTTTTGCTTATTTACATAGTCATACATTTTTCCACACTTCATTTCATGTTATATTTCTCAACTTTTTCATTTACGATGTCTATTTATTCTTGTGCATTCTTACTGCTGGTTCCATACACACCAATACTATCAGAAAATAGCAGTTCATTCATATACCTTCCTGTGTGAGCTAATTTTGTCTCTTTGATGATCACGAAGTGAAATCCCAATGTTTCCCCATTTATTTGTTCTTATCTTTCATTAGTCTGTCTCCTCTCCCCTTTCTCTGTCCATCTCCTCCACCCCTTCATCAATCCATTTGTCACCCCCCCCCCCCCCCCCCAACTTAGATGTATCAGGCAACTTTCATAGTGATTGCTCGAACAGTGTCAAAGTCAGATGTAATGTATCCTCCAACATGGCAACTTTCTCAATACAGAAACATTCTCTTTTATAAAAATACATCTGATAACTTTCATGCCAAACAGTACTGAATTATATTAATCACAAACAAACTGACATCAATTTTTAAATGCAGTATATAGTTAATGGTGAGCCATTCCTAAACCAATAAATACTTTGCTGTGGTTACAACTGAAGTTTTATCATTCATTCATTCATTAAATCATTTCAATTGTCAGTTTTCCAAACTCCTTTCTGTCAAAAGCAGTGACCTCTTTTCAATTGCGAAATTCAACTTTGGTCTCTGAGCAGAGAACTGTAGTGTGCCTGCACATACATATGTTTTGCACATAATTCTGCATTGTTTGCCATGTTTTAAACTGGCAAACCAATTTCCATCAGTTTGTATGTGACAAATAATTGCATGTTTACTTCTTGTTTCAGTCTTTATGTCAATGTAATGTAATAGGCTGGTATGGCAGGGAAAGCGAAACTTATTTTCGTGTTATAGTAATATTTCATACAAGCCTTGTTGTAATTTGGCAAGAATAGAGATCAATGCTCCAAAGCTTCCCATAACTTTTCTTTGGGGACAGTACAAAATATCTTTACTAATCAGAGACTCCTTTGACCTCGAATTATCAGGACCACGTGAAACTCTGATTACATTAACACTAACTCATATAAAAATATTGATAATATTTTAACACAAACAACATTAAAGTAACAATTTATAAATGCAACAGGAAGGAAATTTTAATATAGGCCCTATAATGCAGTGACGTTGATCCATCATTACAATGTCAAATGCATTTTCTTAAAGTAATTTAAATATAGTATTAAATGCTCATATTCAATACCCATTATAGTGATGGTGAAATGGAAGAGAAATAGACTATATACATGTTTCATCTGTTCCGAAAGAATAGATGTCACTTCTGATCGTGTAATTGTTATTCTTTCATATTCACAGAATATATGACGATCAGCTGCAAATTGACAAAGCTGAAAATGTGTACCCGGCCAGGATTCGAACCTGGGTCTCCTGCTTTCTAGGCAGTTGCGCTGACCACTACACCATCAGGGACACAGAGATCACCGCACCTGCAAGAACTACCTAAGCATGCCTCACGTCAGACCCAAATTCCCAGCCTTACCCTGCCCACAGTATTCAAACTCGTAGTTTCAGAAATTAATTCCCGCAAGAGTAAGGCCGCCAAACGAGCCCACCCCTCCCTACTTTCGTTAAAGAATAAATGGAAATTCGTATGGCCGATAATATTAATAATAGGGTCAAGGGCTTCTCTTTAAGTAAAACCTGGAACCTTACCTGATGTTAAGCAACAACGGTCTACATTTCGACCTGCAGTTTCTTTTAACCAAGTCTTGTTTCGACCGATCGTTTTGTTGATTTTCTCCATCGGCGCGCTACCTTAGACTCTGGCGCCACTGCGCCTAGAGGGCCTCTACTTTGGTTTCGCGCAAGTGCGGTGGGTCGTCAGTGCCTCAGTGGTGTATAAAGGGGCCGTTGTTCCAGTTCTGTCTCAGTGTCCGGCGAGTAATTGCAATCAATGTACTCACCTGAAGAGGGCAGCCAGTTGGTCTGCCGAAATATTGTGTCTAGTTAACGATGCAATCCGGTTGCAGAGCCGGAAAGAATATTATCAGTCATTACGCCAGGAAAGTCTACACAACCAAAACACACACATCCTTACAGCGTGTTTAGACGATAAGCGTGATCAGACAGTAATACCCAATGTTGAAAGTGAAGTTATGACTGGCGATCTGTTATGTAGAAAGTCATAGTTTAATACTGGAATTGACGAAACAACGCTAAATGTTACTGACAGCCAAAGAAAACTCTGCAGTGTACGTTTTTGGTCAACTTGGTTTGGTAAAGTGCTGGGAAGTGAAAGAACACTTCAAAAGACTGACATCTGTTTTCAAGCGAAAAAAAAAAAAAAAAAATATATGAACACATCAAACAATATTTATAAGAGGATAAAAAGACCTTGTTTACTTTATCTACAACGATTTTCCCACTGACATTGTTAATAAAGTCATGCACAACTGAATTTTTGTCCTTCATTTGAACTGACTTTTTCATTTAAAATCTATTTAATGAAAATTACGTCGTTAAATTACAATCTTATTCAAATAAACAATTAGCTTCAGTCTTTTCTGTTGCAATATTGCAAAACAGCCTTTAGGCGGACGCTCAATTGAGATAAATATTTAAGTCGTCATGAAACATTTGCAATTTACCGCTAAACGAAAGTATAACAACAAAATCAAGATTAATAAGGCAAATTTGCGTGCAAACCGTGTAATCGTCGACTATAATATGAAAATCGGGTGACGAAAATAGGTTAACTTCCGATGTCACCAGACGACCGTTCATTCCAAACAATCTTCTCGAGAAGCTTAACGTGACGTTGATGTGAGGTGACGGCAGGGTTGGCAGTTGTGGTGATTTTTCGCATTCTTGGCTATCTTTTTCTTATAATAGTAGCCATTCTAGCAGTCTGGCGACTGGCGATCAAATTTGGCTATTAAAGGAATTGGTTGGCGACCTAATGGCTATTTTATTGTACTTCAAATACAACAAATGTAAAGCAATCGCTCTTTAGACATTGCGTGAATGATACCGGCTAAACTTCGGTAGAATGCTGGGGAAATCTAATCAACCTACACAAGTTAGCACAAATGTCGGCTAAACTTCGGTAGAATGCTGGGGAAATCTAATCAACCTACACAAGTTAGCACAAATGTTTTCAAGTATCATGGATGTGTGGGAGAGTGTCACAGAGATGTAAACAAACTCAGCTTACAGACTCTTGAAGATAGACGTAAACTGCCTCATGTACCCTACTTACGATGGTTCGAGAACAGGCCTTAAACGATATCTCGAAGTATACTACATACACAGTTTGTATGGCTCTCGCTTAGAACATGAGGATAAAATTATATAAATTACAGAATGCAAGGAGGCATTCAAACAGTAATTTTTCCGCGTTCCATACGTCAACACAGCAGAAATTCGTAATAACTGCTACTGTGAAGCGAGCCCTTTGCTGCGCAATTCATGGTGGTTAACAATGGTTTGCGGAGCATAATTGTCGATGGAGAACACGTGGTGATTCCCCGGTCGTTCTCATGGCTGAGTTTTCAGTGTATCATGACGCATTATTACGAATTAAAGTCCATCTCACCTCAAAGTATAGATTACTTAGTGCATTATTATAAATTACCTCACCTCAAAATGTTGTAATGATTTTGTGTGTATTAAAGAAATGTTTGAAAGATTCAATAACTCTATTTAACATCTGTAAATATTTGTTTTTAAGAAGATTAAAGTGATTGGTAACCGAAACTATGCATAAGAACATCCCTTGTGTAAGTTTGATAGAATGATTCTTGAACAGTTTTGTGTTGTAATTTTTATACGTTATGAAATTAATAAATGTGATAGTTAAATATAATTGAATTTCCAGAGTCTCTCTATTATATTTACGATATGACAATATTTTAACTGGCCCCCATTGTCAGTTGGTGGTGTGTCTTGTGCGATTATCGCCCAATAGAAATACTGGTAATTAATAGCATTTGATAATTAAACAGTATGAAGTTCACTGCAAACATAGACCATGCCAATGCACTAAATGTTACACAATTTTAATCTTGTTAATTATGGTAGCAATGTATGTACGCAGTTGGGTGACAACATTTATAGTTAGGCCAAAGGTAGAAATTCTCCACGTTGAGATTTGCTGTGTGCTTGTAGCTGACGGGAGGCCAGCAAGCAGGCCGACGTTGGTGGCTTGTTCCAGCTTAGGATTTTCCAGTTTCGTTTCCGGTGAGGGGAGAGAGGGACAATGGCGAGTGCCAGGTGCAGTGCAGTGCAGTGCACAGCGTGAAATAAAATATTCTAATACTACTTGCATTTGAAGTAATACGATGCAGTTAGGAACCTTTAAGGCCCTCATTACAAAATAGCCTGTTGACAAATAAACAATACATTAGCTGATATTGTCACATCTGACGTAATATGTTTAATTGACAATGAAAAGTAATAAATTACCAGTGAATACAAGACAGTTACACATCTAGCATGGCAATGTTTGTTTATAAAAGTAATATATTAACTATTTCTCATTTTATTTTCAATTAATCTTGTGTATTTTATCTTAAAATATTCAGTTAAATCACTTATCTGTGATATAAGAAATTGCACGATTGTAATAAATAGTGCAAAGGATGTGTATACCAATATAAAAACATAAGAAATTTGTTTAATGTGTAGTGTAATTATTTTGATTTTAAGTAAAGTTTTAGAAATGTATTGGCTGAGCGCTGTACGTTGGAAGTCGGTTAGAACAGCTCACATGGGGAAGTTGATGACGTAGGGAAAAAACCCAGGCAGTTGGGCTTTTGGCGCGCACGCGCGCGCGCGCGCGCGAGGGCAGGAAGTGACGAGTCGGGAGCAAGTGGTGTAGCTGGCCGGGTGGCGTTGCTCTACGACAGTCGGCATGTGAATCTCCAGGTGGCGACTATAGATTTTGGTGTGGCAATTACCAAGTGTGGTTGCTCATCGTAGACTGCACCAAGTTGTATCGAGTGCTACTGTGTGTTGTGAATATTTAGCCGGTGGAACAAGGTGTGCATCACACTAAAAGTAACTGTTTTGTTAATGTAACACGTGTCGTCGCATAGGCATGAACACAAACGGTGTTTGAGACAGGCACATGGTGTGAAAACTATTTTCGACAAATAGTCATTTTGTCTGAGGGCACACGAGCTATAACTTTATTTGATAAATGTGTCGATGTACAGACGTATCAGCCACAGGGTTTTAATATGGTGTAATAAACAACATAAAGTGAACTTTCACGTGTTTTCAAAATTAGTAGTTAGTACACACTTTTCTCTCATGAACTTACTTTATTATGAATTTGTTTTGTTAATCATATGCAGGGAAGGAAAGCTGCGAACGTGTGATATCATCCCCTAGAAAACGAGTCAAACAGTCGCAATCACAGTTCCAGTGTTTTTGCGTGTTTAGGAATTTGGTTCGCAGTTGGTGGTTGTGAGTTTTAAAAATTAAACTTTCCCTATTTTAAAGTCTCACCCCGACCTTCACTCTTGCAGTCTGGGTTCACTTCTTTGATGGACTCAGATGAATGTTTCTGTGAAGTATGAGTTTCCTTGGAAAGTTCAGTCTGATGTCTGTGAATGTGAGAGTGCCACAGTTTGTGTTACTTTTTACTCAGTAACCAGCTGAATTTCAGGATTATTATTGTCGAGTAACATACCGTAATTACGACAGCATAATAATGTTAATAGATTAAAGGTTATGATATTTGGCTATATTTACAAATGAAAACATGGTTATATTTTGGCATTTTATCAATGAAAAGATGGCGATATTGTGGCTTCTTTTTGTTTAAAATTTGGCGACAGAGCAATGGAAAAACCTGGCAACTCTGGGTGACGGACAGTGTGAATGCCGCCATTAGAAATACACTGTGGAATACATTCTGATCATAAACTTCGACAAAACGCAAAATATACGTAAATACGATGCTAATAGCTCGCGCATGCGCAGTGAACCCACTAGTACCGAATTTAGAACTGGCCCTATTTCTTTATCGCTATGATTATCGCGCTTCGATACTAGCGCGATCATACTAATGCAGCCGTTCAAACGACAGACGGTCGCCATTAACGCAACTTGTTATCAATCATCGTTTAAAACGGGCTTTACTCCCACGTTAGCCACGCCTTCCATGTCCAGGATAAGTGTGAGTTTTAAACCTTTAACTAACGTGGTGGCAAACAGGGGACACTAACACCGGTGTGCAGTCAATCTGTCCTCTTACTTACAGGTGGGTGTAATGTTAGCAATTTGAACACCTTTGAAATTCTGTTTTGCATATGAAAGAGTCTTTAATACACTGATAAACTGGCATTCAGATATGTTTACAACACACATCTCATACACCAATACACTTATAAGTTTTCCTTTAGCTAATAATGACAATAATGCTGCCCACTGCTTCTAAATATGGTATATTCTCACTACAGTCTACATCTCCTTCACTCATTGTTAACTTGGCTCCAACCTCCATTGGTGTAGAAATTTGTTTGCATTCTTCCATACCAAATTTTTTCAAACTTTTTTCTCTACGTATGAAAATTGGTCTATACATAACTCTTCCTTTTCATTATTTTTAATAATCTTCACACCCAAGTATTGCTTTACTTCTCCCAAGTCATGCATATCAAACTTAAGCTTGAACTGTGCTTCTTCATTTTTAGTTACAATAAAGAAATCATCCACCCATATAGCAATTATAGTGACATCTTCTTTACTTCTTCAGTAATATATACCAGGATTTGCCTTAGATTGTTACATGTCCATCTTTAACAAAGTCTCATGCAGACACTTATTCCAACAATGGCCACTCTGTTCCAATCCGTAAATGCTTTTCTTCAATCGAAAAATTTTCTGACTGTCTTGATAAGATCTTATAGCTTCATCTGGTGGGATTATACATATTTCTTCATCTAATTTTTCATTTAAATAAGCAGTCTTCACATCTATTTGAAGAATCAGTAAATCTTCTTTTACTGCAATAGCTAAGAGGTATCTAAGTGATTCATATTTTACCACCGGTGAAAATGTTTCAGTATAGTCTATACCTTCCTTTTCTGAATAGCCTTTAAGTACGAGACGTGCTTTGTACTTCGTTGGAGCACTCTCTGGATTTTTTATGGTAAATACCCATCTTGCTTTTAAAGGTTTCTTTCTTTCTGGTATTTCTACCCATTCAAAGGTTTCATGCTGATAAAGTGATTTCAATTCTTTTTCCATAGCTTCTTTCTACTGTTGAGAATTTTGACCACTCATAGCTTCTTCAACAGTTGTAGGTTCATTATTAAAATGTTGGGCTACATACATTTCATAATCAGGATACTGTTTAGGTTTGGGTATACGGGAAGAACGTCTTAAAGTATCATCTTCCTCTCCTTCAGCCTCGAGAGCTTCATCTTCATAAAATTGAACATTGCCATCTTCTTCTGCTTTTTCTCCTGTTTCTGTTTCAGACTTTTCCATACTTGATGGTATTAGCGAAGTGGCTATGTTCTCTTGCAGATTCTTTTTAATTTCAGGTTTATTATTCTCAAGGAATATGACATCTCTGATAGTCAGTATCTTCTTATTCATAGGATTTATAAGTCGATAGCTCTCAGAGTTTTCACAGTATTCTTAGATTTTGGATCCCATTTCTGTCTTAATTGTTTAGGGATCTGTACCATAGCCTCACACCCAAATATCCTTAAGTGGCTTACATATGGCTTCTTGCCTCTCCATACTTCATAGGGGGTTCTATGCTTTACTGCTTTTGTTGGTGATCCGTTGATCAAATACACAGCTGTAGACACCACCTCTGCCCAATAACAATAAGGTAATCCAACATCAGTTAACATACTTCTTGCTTTTTGAACAATAGTTCTGTTTGCCGTCTCTGCAACTCCATTCTCGGATGGACTATACCTGATAGTGGTTTGATGTCTAATCCCCACTACCTTCAAACGTTCCTTGAACTTCTGATTAGTATATTCTGTCCCATTATCAGATCTTACAGTTTTAATCTTTTTCCCAGTCTCTTTTTCTACCATATTGCGAAAGTTTTTTGAAAACTTGATCTTCTGAATTTAAAAAATAAACATGGATATATCTTGAATAATCATCAATAAAAGTAAGAAAATAATAGCTACCTCCAATAGACTCACATTCCATTGGTCCATATACATCTGAATGAAGGAATTGCAACACATCTTTGGTTCTACTTTCACTACACTTAAAAGGTAATCTAGTCTGTTTGCCTTGAATACAAATTTCACATGGTTCTTGGCATTTGCCACAGTTCTTTATCGCTGTTACCATATCCCTTAGCAATGACATGCCTTTTATATTTAGATGCCCAAACCTTCTGTGCCACAAGAAATCTTTTGCCGAGTATACAGAATGATTTAACTTATCATTTACTTCTTTAACAGTATCTAACTTGAAAATCCATCTTTCATTTGTCGCTCTAGCTATAGTTTCTCCATACTGGTTAACTACTTTTGCTCCATTTTCATTGAATGTAACAGTGTTACCCTTTTTTACAATTTCACTTACAGATAACAAATTGGTTGTAACATCTTTTACATAATGAACATCATAAGCAGTAATATTATTAAGTTCCCCTTCTACGTTTACACTCTGTCAACTTTAGCAGCTACCTGCCATTGTAACTTGGAACCATCTGCTGTAATTATACCCATATGTGTTCTGTCAGTCACTTTGCTACTAACAATATGAACTGATGCCCCTGAATCTAATATCTATTCCGGTTTTGTATTATCCATTCTTCCAGAAGAATAATAAATGGACAGTGCCTTCCATATATCAGTAGATAACTTCTTTGGACTGTTTGTATTATACCTTTTTTCCTTAATATTCGACTTTTCGCGACATTGTGACGCAATGTGACCCATCTTCTGACAGTTATAAAATTTAATATGTTTCTTCTTTTTCTTCCCAGAGTAAAGTACTGAAGCCCTTTCTTGCTCTTGTTCCAGAACTTGACACGCTGAAGTGCTCTTCACATCTTGCAGAATTTTTACTTTTATGCCGTCTCCTGTAATTGGTACATCCGAGCTTTCCAATCCTTTAATCATAGGCGCGTATTTTGCGGGTAGTCCGGCATGTAACAATGTACCTATCCACTCTTCGGCAATATCGAATTCGATATTTCTCAGTCGATTAATGTTACTTTGTTAACATACTCTTGTTTTTGCACTTCTCCAGTCGAGTAGTGATGAATTCTCAAAGTAAACCAATCTTTCTTTGAGACCACCATCCTCAAATACATTTCGTAATCTGTCTCACACTTCCTTTGCGGTAGTAGCATTTTCTACATGTACGTAATTTATTGGGTCAATTAATAGTATCAATTTAGATCTTGCTTTTCGGTCCTAAATTACGTAGCCTTGTTCTGTGGACTTCATTTCACCACTAACAACGCCCCATAAATCATCCAGGAGTAAATAAGCCTCCACTGCGAATTTCCAAGTTCCATAATTCTCGCGACCTATTAATCGCTCTATCTGTGGGATTTGTGTGGCACTCATTTTTCTATCCTTTTTCTTTTATTTGTGACGTGATCCGTGTTGAATTACGCGATCTATAGCAGCGCACACTTTTTTTTTCAGTTCCGACTATTCTTATAATTTCCGTCTATACACAAAAATAATTATTTCGCCTTCTCTGTGCCCTTGGAGTTAACGGAGCAAAAAAAAAAAAAAAAAAAAAAAAAAAAAAAAAAAAAAAAAAAAAAAAAAAAAAAAAAAAAATAGACACACATTTAACGAAAAACAATGGAACTCTATTTGGTACAAGAACAGATACATTAATGATGGCTACATAATTAACAATATTGCCTAGGCAACCACAAAAACACAGAATAATTATAGCCAAGGAGGTCTCAAAAAATATGTACATTAATCTTTGCCACACGAACATATATACAAGGAATATTTTGTTCATTTTCCCCCAACAATTCCAGAGGTTACAATTGTTAATGGAGGGGCAAGCTATAATCTCTGGTTAAATGAAATTACGCATTTGCATCATAGAAAACTTAACTTACATAAACTTTAAGGACATTAATGATTGGCTTAATCGAAAGGAATTATTTAATGGACTATTTTTAAAAAATTTATCCGCCCTGTTTAAAGTCGATTAGCTATATACAAGATTTTAGTGAAATGAGATCTTTGACTGTGGACATAATCTTCTCGTTACTCTCACAGTTCTACTCACAACAACTCGAAGCTATCGAGCCGACGGGCACAATAATGGGTAGGGAAATGGCTAAATCGCAATTGTTGACGAAAGCGCACGGTCAGATCTTAGCCTCCAAATAATACAAAGCCTACTCACTAGGAGCTTAGCCTCCAAATAATACAAATCCTACTCACTAGGAGCGTACCTCCGCTGAGCAGTGTCGCCGCTGTAGTCCAAACGTCTTCCGCTGTTGGCTCCACAAGCCAACCTCATTCTGTGTAGATTCTTATGGAAGCCAAATAGAAAGTAAGACGTAAAATAGCACAGCGGTTAATTTTGTTCACTAATGTCGAAAACAATTATTGAAGTTCATGTTACTGTCCCTTTTTAACAATGATAACATCAATTATTTCTTGTCATTACCATGTACCCTGATTTTTAGGCCTAATGGATTGAAATTGTTTTACGGGTTTTCCTAGAGAGCTTTTTTTCTAAATTTTCTTTTATTTTCGCAAAATATTCCCTGCGTAACTGGTCTGTCATATTGTTCATGATTTTCGTTGAGTAGGGCCGCAGAAATTTTTGCAATAATAATGTGCTCAGGAGCTCTGCACTGAAACGCGGGGTTCCGCCTAATATGGGGCAGTAGCATATTAAACAGTGTTTCTATGACTCATTCCTTTGGCTAGTTAGTCACAGTTTCTAGTCTTGCCGGGAACATGATGAATGTACTTTCCTGGTATGGAAGACCACCTCGGTCTTTTCCTTTAATTAAGGCCATCATTGGTGACGGAGATTGTACACTACTGATCTTGTTGACACAGTCGTCGTATATTTTCTTCTCCGACACATATCTTTATTACGAGGCTGTGAAATATGGCTTTCTTGGAAGACTTCTTTGCTTATATTCACCTTGTCTGTAGCAATTTTACCGTCCTTCCGTTTCACAGATTTTGTCTCGGATCTTTCAATTTCTTTTCTCGATTCTTTCAGTTTAATTAGTTTGCTTGGCAGATACATTTCGAAAACAGTAGGAACTGCATTGGGATTCAATTTCTTTACCCCGATACGCAAGGCCGTGTCTACTTATTGATTTTATCCATAATTGTCTCGTGGATTCATTGCTCGGAAATTCGTGACAACTAACTCCAGTAGCTTTATTTCGGGAGCCCTGATTGCAAAATGGTACACAAGAATGTACCATTTTCCGCAACACACTTTAAAAGTTGTAGATTCTCACGCAAAAAATCGCACTGACGTGTTTTACGGCCCACTTTAGATTTGTAGTTTTATAAGTTTTTGCAAACATATTCAACCAACATAATAATCTAAATAAAAAACAATTAATTAATAAGAGCGTCTGAAACCCTTTTAGGGTCAATCAGACGATGGGTCCTTTATCTCATACTATTGATGGCCGTTGTTAACTGATGCTAATATGGCATTTGTAGACACTTGATTATCATTTATCGTACGAAGGACGATGTGTTTTTGTTAATTCTTCATTGCGCCATTGCTTTGAAATGACAAGGTGTAAATTACAATAAGAAAATCATCAAATACGCAACGCAAATTGGCGTATGCCAGAGAGAGTTCTGGGCGAGGAATGTCACGTGACATCTCCGAACGGCTCGTTTTCGTTAATTCTATGGAGGGTGTCAAATCTCCGTTATTTTTGCAAATATCTCTCATACGATACGAGATATGAAAAAAAAAAACATAAGGGAGCTAAGTTGTAGAGAATTTTCTCCTCTACCAATTAGGTTATTCAATTTTCAAGTCAGATGAATAGTTAAGCCGCTATTTCCATTTAAATTTCGAGCTGTGAAAAGACGATCGCAAAGGCCCACTTTTAGTGTTACTATCGTAACCTAAAGTGGGCCAAAACAGTAAGTTGCACTCTTTTAGGTTGCACAATGTATTTTAGCAGAAGGCACTTCAGTCAAGTTTGGCGGGCGTGAGGTTATTATGTGGCGCCTCTAGCGGCAGCTCTTTCAACAAGAGCGGCGACATACGTTTACTCCTAAGGTTCGTTCCAGCAGCTGCCAGACGGCTAATTTCAAGCGCTAAGAAACAGATATTACTGCGCATGCGCAGCTACTGTGACGTAAAAACCCTTGTTTGATACTTGCACTGCTGGAACGCATTTTGCACTGTTTCTGGCTGCAGGCGAAGGTGAGTTTAAAGAAATAATTAAAATACTTTCCTTCCTAATAACGAAGAAGTGTAAACGAGAAATATGTGATCTCAAGTGGGATTGCAGTGACTTCGAAATAATCAAAAAACACGCTACAAACATACACGTATCACGTGATGGCTACCCCCTCTCTAACTCAGACCTTTCTGCGCAAGCGCAAATTGGCAACTTGACCGCGCCTGAAATAATTTTTCGGGTAGCGTCTGGCTGCTTGCGGCAACTGCTGGAACACCAAACAGCCACACTCCAATTAGCCAGAAGCAGGAGAAGGCGCTGCTGGGACACAATTTCAGCGTTGCGCATGCGCGTCAAGCAGTCTGGCAGCTGCAGGAACGAACGTCTAGTGACAAGGCTTTTATATTATTGGAGGCTAAGGTCAGATAGACCGCACCACGTTAGCACAGCCACAGACAAAAATGTAGTGTGTGACGTGAGTGAGAGGTTGAGGTACCTCCTTGAGCCTGGCGGCGAGGCGCAGGTTCTGCTCGGTGAGCTCTGCGACGAGCGCGGCCTTCTCGCGGTCGGTGCGGCGCAGCTCGGCCTCGCGCTCGGCCAGCTGCCTCGTGGCGGCCTGCAGGTCCGCCTGCAGCTCCAGCAGCCGCGACTCCGCCTCCGACCGCGCCGCCGCCAGCTGCCGCCGCAGCTCGTGCCGGTCCTGCTCCAGACGCTGAAAACAACAACAACATATTATATTAGTCCGTAGCCTACAAACTACTTAAGCTAAGTTCTACAAACATTTTGAACTCTGATAGCATAGGTAGCTGAACTCCAACGTTTCAGGAGATCTTCAATGTGTTTCTTCCAATTCAGTCCCTCGTCAATGCAAACACCTAAAAATTTTGAATATTCAACCTTAGCTACAGATTTATGTTCAAAGTCTAAATTTATTAATGGTGTCATGCCATTTACTGTATGAAAACGTATATACTGGGTTTTATCAAAGTTTAACGAGAGTCCGTTTGTAGAGAACCACTTAATAACTTTCTGGAAGATATCATTTACAATTTCATCACTTAATTCCTGTTTGTCAGGTGTGATAGCTATACTTGTATCATCAGCAAAAAGTACTAGCTTAGCATCTTCGTGAATGTAGAATGGCAAGTCATTAATATATATTAATAACAGCAAAGGACCCGAGACCGAACCTTGTGGAACGCCATTTTTGATAACTCCCCAGTTAGAAGAATTAATTGTTTCATCTATGTGAACTGCTTATTTCAACTTTCTGCACTCTTACTGTTAAGTATGATTTAAACCATTTGTGCACTGTCCCACTCATACCACAATACTTAAGCTTATCTAGAAGAAGGCAAACTAACACGAGGACAAACACAAACACCCATGCCCGAGGGCAGTGGCGGATTAAAGAAATTATATGGAGGAGAGGGGTGGGGGCGGTTGCCTCGAAGAACGTTCCGTTTCTCTTCGTTGTTCCGTTGGAGTGGTTTGTTTTGTTTCGTTTTGGTGAAGTGTCACAAATTTCGAGTTTCACCACCCTTCACAGAGCGGGTACCTGACTGTGTTGGTCTTACATTCTTATTCTTTATTTTTATTTGTGTGTTTACATTTACCATGTTTGATCCACTTAGAGAACACGATTTATGTGCTCTCTGTGTCTGGAAGACTTTGTTTCTCCTTTGAAATGTGTTTTGTCGGTTAATGGAAACTGGTTGTGGCGCAATTTTCTTTCCTGGCCGTGAAACGTGCCACGCTTTTTTTTTTTCTGTACTGAAAAAATTTTAGATAACTCGGAAAAAAAATGTAGGTAACTCAGGCGCATAATTTTTGTTGGTCGGGCCGGTGTACGCGCTGTCCTGGGCAAAAACAAAAAAAAGAGAAAGAGACTGATGGTGTTCACCCCCCCTCCCCCATCAAGGGGGAAAAATCTTTAAATTGTAGCATTTCAAGCTTTTTGAAACTTAAAAAAACATATGAAAGACGTGTTTTATTATGTAGTTACAGACGTCTTAAATTTCTTCGAACGTCTGGCCGACAGTCCTTACATACATATTTACATGTACATAATTGGTAACAGGAAAGCAGCAAATTACATACGCGTTTTGTAAACACAAGTACTTTATTTTAAAACAATATCAGTAAAGTCGTAAATAAATCCATAGTTTCAATTTGTAACACAGGACCTCGGGTTAACTAGACCAGTGCGCCAACTGTCTGAGCTTCTTTAAGTCGTGAACTTCTGCACGTAGTATCGTGATGCGCCTTCCTTTAAATTCTTCGTTACATTTCTGGGACCAGCTTACAAGGGAACTTCGCGAACCCGAGGCGGCAAAATTTTGTGAAAAGTTGGGTTTAGGAAGTCCTTACCATGATAAAATTTATGGCGCACTGAAAATCTGCGGAATTTTATTTTAACCCTGCGGAATTAAGCGTTAAAAATTCATCAAAATCGGACTATCTCAAAAACTATCAAAGATAAAAATTTCGAACCACTTTTTTCCTATGAAACCGGTAAAAGTAGAGCCTTTGGCGAAAATTTAGAGCATTTTGCGATATCTCCAGCCGTTTGTAAAAAAAAAAAAAACCTTGAAATTTGTGCATTTTTGAACCTTTTTTTGCTTGTAAAATTATAATTAGGCAGTAATAAGCAGTGAAACGCATAACGACGTCTGAAGTGATCATTGTAAATACATACCTTCCGGTTGGTATGGCACTGCACCGATTGAAACCAGAATTTACGCTTTGACACAAATTGCACTTGGCCCCACGGAGTAGGCATGATTTAGCATGGAGCATGAGATTTAAACGTATCCTGATAAGTACATTGCCATGAGAGTGACAAACTGATGAAGGAAGAATCCAGTTCTGTTTCTTTGTAAATTTGCTGACAGCTACCATGAATTGTTTATTTTCTTTTGTTAACTGTACAATTTCATAGATTAATATAGCAATCACAATGTAACGTATTTATATCTATCAGCATTAAAAAACTTGGCAGGGTTTACAACTATTAGGAATGACGGGCGGAAGGAACAATCTTTTGTAATATTACATTGTTGAGACTTCATATTCAAATGTGATCATCCGATGCATTCTCAAAAACGGTTAATCTGCCCGCAGATCTCAAACGAGACCGACCACTGACAATTTTATCATCAGACTGCCCCCTCCAAGGCAAAGGTACTTTCCGTAGACATTGATACCAAGTTTAACAATTCGTAAAAATACAAGGAAAGATAAGGCTATTCTTTGCAATAACGAACAATTTGAATGAAAAGACTCCTTCAAAGAAGTATTTGCGCACATGAAATATTATTTGTCGCTGTCTTGAACATAAAATTAATTTGGTTTGATTCAAGATATACGAAGTTTTTTCACGTAGGTAAAGCAAAGTAAACTGAAAAACTTTTAATCCGCCTGTGCCCGAGGGGAGACTCTAACCCCCGACGGCGAACGGCCGCACGGACCACAGCACGACGCCCCACGCGCACGGCTAATCCGCCGCGGCAAACAACATACACCTGGTATCGACATTCACACACTCCCATTCTAAAAAGGGGACGGCAACGAGAATAAGTGCTTTTTAGGTAACATATTCCTGTTCTTCTGCTCGTCTTCGGTCTAAAAATTGGTTGGTTGCCGGCGAAAAGGAGTAGCCAGAATGATTACGGGAGGGATTTTCTGTGGAAGTTGTAATAACGTGTGCTCTTAGGGCTAAGGGCGTACGGAAGACTTTTGTCACTGTGACTGTTTTGTCACTCAGGTATTCCATAGGATGACCAGTGCCAAGACAGTGTTCTCCAACAGCGGATTTGTTTGGCTGTTGTAAGCGCGTGTAACGTTTGTGTTCAATACACCGGTCCTCCACATTCCTGATTGTCTGACCAATATATGACATGCCACAACTGCAAGGAATATGATATACACCTGGCTTACGCAAACCAAGATAATTTATGCCATTTATTTATACAGACAGAAAGACTAGCTTAACACGCTCCTTATTTTGCACTGTTTCATCATTCTTTGCTGATCTTTGGCATCAATATGAAGCCATTAATTTTCTTATATTTGGTACAATCGTTTTGTCAGTTGCATTTCGAAGTTCAGCTTCCAACGAAGCTCCACACTTGACCTTGTTATTGTTAATGTTCATAATTGAAAACATTTATTCACAAACGAACGTTATACAGAACATAGCAACAGAGGGAAAGGGAATGAATCCTCGGGAATTCTTATTGATCAACGCCTTTATAAAATGAAATAATCATTGTAATGGTAATAGTAGTCTTTCAAAACTGAATCGCACTGTAGTTTTATCAGCTCAATTCGGAGACTTGATGGGCACCCTCTGAGCGCACCGAAAATGGCGTCATAAAAATGCTTTTGTGTACTCACTGATGTGGTGGTCATAAGTACTTAAATTCAAGTAGTTTAGAGAGGGAAAATTGTCCAAATTTACCTCAAGAAGCAGACATTCAAAAAGCAATAGCTGTAATTTGAAACTTTCTATATGATCACACATAGTACCGAGTAATTCATTTTCAGTTTGCAACGTTTAATTTAAATCATGTAAAACCTCGTGATGTATTTTATGATGATAGCGATCCATTGCTCATCTTATAAGTCTAGCTGTGGACAATATTTTATATCAGTGGGCAGATCTATTTCTTGTCTCAAATGGAGAAAGAGAGAGAGAGAGAGAGAGAGAGAGAGAGAGAGAGAGAGAGAGAGAGAGAGAGAGAGAGATCGTGCGGCAAAATAAAAAGGAATGTGTTTGTGGAATTTTTGAAGATGCTCCAAAAATCTTTTAAATTACTGAAGATTTAAGTTTGCTTTCTAAAAAGAAATTTACAGTTTTTGGAATGTTATCCATTATGGACATAAAAGCGTGGAAAACTTTTAGACGTAGCTGATCTTGATGTAAACGGCAGTGCATTTCAAAATTGGGAGAAGCGCAGCTCCGCGCACTTTAGTTTTTTGTAGGGGACATGGAAAATAATCTTTACAATAACATTGCAAGGAACTCCTCATTTGCAATCGTATTCAGCTGCTCTAGTAACAAGTACATATTGTTCGAAATCTGCTCTACAGCTACTGAAATATCTTTTTGGGTTTTGATACTTTTCAAACTTCCTCAGTCACAATGAAATTTTATTTATTTACTAGTTTTTGCGCCCCTTACGAAAATTGCTAGTTGAGCCACGCCTTACACACAACTCCGCTGGCCAGCCCACTACGAGACCTAGCCATCTTGAAAAATTAAGCGGGATTGTGGGTGTCAGTTTCTCCAATCATAATGAATAAATGCTACCCGTTGGGCGGTACTGTCACATTTTCATCAGATTGTGGCAATTCTGATTTTAATTTAGGAATCCGTTATGTTGTGTCCTCTGTCCTCTCGTGTGATACGGAAAGTTCATTTACGCAGTGACGACGCTCTATCGTTGCTTTGATATTTACGGTAGAGTGGTATATTAAGGAGAGCGCTTTTCCATCAACTGTAAGGGAAAAATGAATCTTCCCACTGAGCAATAAAAATGGAAAACTTAAATCTGAATCTTTTCTGCTCATGCTGAACGTACGCAAGATAAATTAATAGTCTCCCATTTGATAAAATTCAGAACAGCGGAAGTAAGAAGACGCGAGAGCGAGCGCTGTCTCTGTCACACATTTGTAGCTACAAAATATACAATATTATTTCGTTTTGCAGCTGTTTGTAACCGTAAATATGCACTCCACAGAACTTGGATAAAACATGCAGCTGAATTCACTTGTGTTTCATTTCTATGTCGGTAATGAAAAAAACACCTGACTCTCGTCACTACATGAAATGCTTGAAGTGTCACAGTAATGACTTTTGTGAAGGAAGCAACTCGACTGCAAAATAACGTTTTTATTGTTTTGCTCCTCGGTTGCACAGTGGTAGAGTGCCAGACTACAAATCCAAAGGTCGCGGGTACGATCCCCGCCATGTCCTAGGATTTTTATCCGTCACTTTCCACTTCTTTCACCTCTGGTAGTATTGCTCATGTGAAAAATACCGAGTAGCACCGTGGTTCGGAACCCACGTTAAACTGTAGGTCTCCCTATAACTGGATGGGTAAGTCAGTTGGAAGGTTGGAGGAAGGCAACGACATACCCACCTCCAAACAGGACCATGCGTACTAAAGCACTGTGGTGTTCAAACAATCTTCGGATTGTTGACTGCTTTACCTTTTAGCTTATTTGCGTACACTTTTTAATTCCTCTATTCAGACCACATTTAAAGAAACATTTTTTTTCCTTCTGAGCAACACAAATTGTTTCATTTTCATTATACTTTCCCCACCCTTTTAGTCAAGCTGAGTACATTCTCAGGTGAGGTACATTCTGCCGCGAGGGAATAGCCGAGCGGATCAAGGCAACTTGTCACTGCGTGCGAGGCTGCTCCCACCGCAGATTAGGGGTGTGTGTGTGTGTGTGTGTGTGTGTGTGTGTGTGTGTGTGTGTGTGTGTGGTGTGTAAGTAGTTTGTTAGCCTAGGAACTGATGACAGTTTGGTCTCATAGATTTAGAAACATTTGAATTTGAAGTACATTCTACGACTCACTTCATTCATGCGAATCCCAGAACGTTGTCAGAAATTCATATAAAAAGGACGTTCTCCATATTATTCATGCGATCTATTGGGCCGAGGACCAAGTAGCAAATCGTCACCTGCATCGGCAGCTTCCGGTCAGTGCTGCGCCCTTGTGGCACTTTGCACAAGTACGGAAGTCTTAGTTATCACCTCGTAGCACAAAGAGACGACGGCTCGCAACCAAACTGTTTCTCAACAACTCACTAAATCTGTTGTGGCGTTCTGCTTTATACAAGTGTTGAGTGTTCACTGAGCAAACAGTTTTCACCATGGAACAAAACTGAGAAAAACTGTTAATAAGCTACTGCTGTAGTATTACTACTTTTTCTGCTTTAGAGATACAAAATGAGTAATTTGTTAGGAAATTGTTTTTGAGATTTTTTTCCGATTTTGCGAGCTACTTATGGATCGTCGGCTTTGACCGTAGAGACTTACCAGGTATGAAAGGGACACCGGTGATCCCGGTAAGTGGCTCGGGAGTGCTAACGAAACACGAGCTGACAGCCGGCGAGGGACAGGGCGTGGTCGCTGGCAGTCAACACGCGCCTTCCGGGGTGGGGGTGGGGGTGTGGGTGGGCAATCACTCAGCCTGAGCCCCGCCAAGGTCTTCCGCCCCCGCGCTACTGACCTCGCCCCAGCAGACAGCTGGGTCGCGCCCCTCCCTGGCTTCCCAGCGCTCGTGGCGCAGGTCAGCAGCTCGCCCGTTTCCATTCTCCCGCCCTCCGTTGGCATTAAAAGCTAGTTTCTCTGACCCCAGTGCAGTTAGTAGACAAGCTACCACAACTAGCGAGAAAACGACAAATGACACGAGACTACCGCTTGTAACTTGAGAGGCATCCGCTTTATGGCGTGAGGAGCTTCGTAAGTGTACACTGCAGAGCTTTCCAAACTGGGTGTCGCGACTCCCTGGGGTGTCGCGTCGTAGTATCAAAGGTGTCGCGAGACTAACAAATTTAGACTCTAAACAAAAAACACTTGTCATAAAACAAAATAATAATCTTTTCATACTACCCTGAAGACTCGCCTGCAGCTAATTATCCTTCTCTTCATCCAGTGCACCACAGATCACGAATTAAAGGAATGGTCGGTGCACATTAATTGCGTGCTCAGCCGCTAGGCCATTAGGGTTCAAGCAGCTGCCAGTTGCCAGATTCCAGCAAACTGCGCATGCGCAGAGCTGCTGCTGATAACAGCTCTTCCCATGCGCAGTTTGCTGGAACTGGCAGCTGCTTAAATGAACCTTCACTGTAGTCTGCTTTCCTTCTCAAAAAGCTGCACCTGAGTGTTTTTAATGGGTTTATCAAAGCCACGTCACCCTCGGTAGCGTTTCTTACAATTAAATGTCAATCAATGACACAGTGGCTATAAAAGCTGTCACAGATTGTAAAAGCAGTCATAATTGTCCACTGACTAAAGCTATTCAGTAGCGATGTTTAGTATGGAGTAGGGCCGGGCGATTAACGGAGAGTAGTATTTTAAATGCAGTGATCGTTGGTTCGAACCCTGGTATGCGTTAATATTTTTTTCTACAGTTTCCTGTATGTAACAGATTCTGGGACCAGAAATGACATTCATATTCTTACTTGTCACAAATATTTATCCATTTTTTCCGAATATGTCGGGACTTCCGAGGTCGTGGTGAAGCAAGAACCTAACAATAGAACTTAATAATTCAACACTTGTCATAAATACTTCCTCTTTATTTCTGAAAATAATGTGATAATGTTGAACTGAAAGGGAACAGCCACTGTGATGTCTAGATCAGAAATCCGAGCAGCCAATTTCCAGATGCCGTTTTCAATCGATCCAGCAAAACCGTATCTGGCCCCGACATGTACACACGACAGCGAAAAACGGTTTCCGAAATTCAGTTTTCGTGTTTCGGAAGTTGTGTCGCATGTAGAAGAAGTATTACTGTGTGATTTAGGCATTGTTGTCTGCCGTGTTACTGTGTTGTACATCTCCGTAGTCCCCAATGTTTCCTTTTCTTGCTATTAGTGTACGTAATTGCTGCAGTCAGGATCAACATTAAACACGTCAATGCGTACGAGGATTTTAGTTTCATTTACAAACTACATTTGAACAATACTTTATTTCCTTCCCTCCCCCCCCCCCCCCCCGCTAGAACCATCTACAAAAAAATGTTCAAATGTTTGTTAAGCTTATGGGACTTAACTACGGGGTCATCAGTTCCTAAACTTACAAACTACTTATGAACTACTTACGAACTAGGACGGCACAAATATCCATGCCCGAGGGGGGATTCGAACCCCCGACCGTAGTGGCCGTGGAGACCGTGACTGGAGCGCCTTAGTCTCCTCGTTCACCGCGGCCGGCAACCATCTACACATTCTACCATATGTTTGGAAAGCACTGGCGTACAGTCTATATTATCCGTTCACTTTATAAATGCCAATGGGACAACGCGTAACTAAAATTCGTTTACGGCTAGACGGGATCGAAGGCGTCCCATAATACTCAACAGTACAAGGTCGACACGCGCGGCTCGGCATCGCACTGTCACGTTACTTGCACAATATTAAGGAGGGGCATGAAGAAGGATCAGGAGAGAAGGACTGATTTTACCTGCATTGGGGCATTGAAATTGAACAATGGCGACAAATGTCAGTGTGAGCCGAGCTGGGAATGCAGCGCGGGTTTTCCGCTTCGGGCCAGCGGTCGCCTTAACCAATTAGTCTATCCAGGCACGTATAGCGTTACCATAGGGATAGGAAAAAAAAGTGTGTAGCGTTACCATAAGGGTAGGAAAAAACGTATACCTTAAGAGCGGTAGAAGAATTAATGTCTTCTTACAATATTTATTTTCACAATTGATGTAACGAATGTACATTTTTTACTTTCTGTATGTTCATGTATATATTAATTCATGGTAAAAAGAGTAAATGTTAATGTATTTTCTTCAAAGAAGTTTCATTTGTAAAGTCAACAGTGTAAAAATTACTTTCAGATGTTAATGAACAGAACAATCGAAGGAGTCTAGCTGTAGGTAGTCTAGGTAGAGACAGTCTATTTTTTGTACTCGCCAATAGTAGTATGTTTTTTCGTAGCCGTTCGAGAATGTAAGAAGTGAAAATGTACAAAATGTAAAGCTTTCTTTCTTCAAAATATATACGTGAAGTTTTAAGCGGAATTGTGCTGATTTATTTCTTAACCAAGAGGAGCTACCGCATGTAGTTTGAATTAGCCTTAAATCTGGACATACGCCTGAAATTTTCTACGTCTGCTGCAGCATCAATACTAGAATGTCTGTAGAAAAGAAATAAAATTCTTTAAAAATATTAACATTTTACTAATGACTCTTTTACATAGTGTTTTAAAGGAGTAAGCCGGAGCTGAAAAACTATACATAACAAGCCCAATAGTGACTGAACTTCGTAACTATAAAACAAATTTTCCATTAATTTTTTTTAGTATATCAAATTGTAATTGTTCACACGCTTGTCTTACAACCCAAATACCCCACTTATAACACACTACGATGGTAGTGCCCCCTGCCCAATAGTTCTTCTTGCTAGCAGCCTATACTGATTGCCGCAAAGGATCGAATGTATTAATGGGTTCGCATTAAAGTTGTCAGTTGCCTCTTTGGGAGCATACATATACACAATTTATGCATATGGTGTCCGTTCTTTTAGGACATGTCCGAAAGAACAGACACCATTTGTTGACATTGACGGCCGTAATTTTACGAATTCGAAATGTATAACCATTTCGACCGTTTCCATCGTACTGTGCTATAAGATGAGAATTTGGGTTGGAAGGAAAGTGTGCCTGGATAGCCTAATTGGTTAAGGCGACCGCTGGACCGAAGCGGGAGATCCGGGTTCGAATGGATTTATTTCAATTCCTTGAAACGGTCGTAATATTTAAATATTTCGAATTCCAAATGGTGTCTGATCTTTCGCATATGTCCGAAAAGAAAAGACACCATATCAATAATTGTATAATAAGTCACATTGTCAACACTTTTTCTTACCGTTTGCTGAAGTGGATAGCCATCTTCTGTGATATTAAAAGGTCTCACTTTAATAAAACAGCCTTCAATGAAGCTTAAATTTGGAGCTTTATGTTGCAATGCCTCGCTGAATAAGTAGTAATTACATACAGAACACAAGCTCTTACAGAGTCTGGGAAGACAATCGGCTGTATGCAACTTCCTGGCAGATTAAAATTGTGTGCGTACTGGCAGAAGTAAAGATGTGGTCACAGACCGTGAAACGTGCTGGGATAGCTCAGACGGTAGAGCGCTTGCCCGCGAAAGGCAGAGGCCCCAGAATCCCGGTTTCGTCAAGCAATTTTAATCTTGCAGGAAGTTTCATATCAGCGCACACTCCACTGCAGAGTGCAAGTTTCATTCTGGAATCGGGTGTATATTTTCAAAGAAACCATTCCGGTATTCACCTAAAGCGATTTACGGAAATCATCTTACAACTTTTAACTTCCCCATAAACCCTTTTTCCTGAGATGACTCCAGGACTGTGTCCATCGCCGCAAGTCGGTATAGCCAGTTGTTCGCGTGTTTGTTGGCTGTAGTCGCGCCTCTTGCGTAAGTCGATATTTAGGTATCGATTGCAGGCCAGCGACCTCGAAGTACATTTGCATGAAAGTCGTTCGGTCACGCTCAGAGTCGGTGGATACTCAGAACATGTTGTAAAGGATAAAATCACTGAATTATCTGTAATAGCGACAGTTAACATCATTCCGTGGCTAGCTTCTAGGACGAGACTTCTGACGTGCGCAATATTAGTGACTCATTTGGAATTATGTAAGTAACTTTCACTGATATGAAACATCCTGACAGACCAACATTGTGTGTCAGAGCGAGATTCGAACCTAGGACCTTTACTTTTAGCGGGCAAGCGCTCTACTGACTGAATTTCATGTGCCTGCCTCACTGCCCGTCTTCGTAGTATTAATTCCACCAGTACCTCATCTACTTTCCAAACTTCACAGTAATTCTCCTCCGCACCTTGCCAGACTATCACTCCTGGAAGATAGGATATGGCCTGGTTACAGCCCTGGGCAGTGTTTTTCAACCTGTGGGTCTCAAAGTCTTGGCGGGTTGTCACAGGAGGAAGTACTTGAGCCGTAAAATCACCAGCTGTTAGGTGATTCCGAAACGTATCCCTAAGTAAAATTTATTTAATGTTAAAATTTTGTAACATTCATTATGTATTCAATAGATCACATACTGTTTTTTATAATATAGTGTCTTTATGATGAATAAACGCAAGGTCTGAAAACTGTTTTCAGGGATCAGTCGATGGGTAAAAGTACTTGATACAATAAATTCTTTTGAAAAATTCGAAAAAAAGAGCTACTTCTTTACAAATTATCTACCTTCATTAATGAGCTTAATTCGCTTCTGAGTCGTTCCTGAAATGCATAACACTCGTGAAGCAAAATATATTTTTCTGTCGAAAATCATGTAACAATGGGATGTGTTCCTTTCCGAAATATCCACATATAAAACTTCGTCCGACAATGTAAGAAAGCTGAAGCAGGAAAAGAACTTTTAATTTGTTTCGATTCAGATAAGATAGTTTTGTTACGGTTCGTGAGAAGCGGGTCATGAGAATATTTCTATTTGTAAGGGGGGTCGCCAAATGATTTGTACTTGGAAAGGGGTTGCACAGTCGAAAAGGTTGAAAATCACTGGTCTAGGGGATGTTTTCAGGATGATATTTTCTCTCTACAACGGAGTGTGCTCTGTTGTGAAACTAGCTAGAAGCTTAAAACTGTGTGCCGGACTGGAATTCGAACCCGGATGCTTTGCCTTTCGCGAGAAATCAAAAATGTTCAAATGTTTGTATAGCTTATGGGACTCAACTACGGGGTCATCAGTCACTAAACTTACAAACTACGTATGAGCTAAGACTAAGGACGGCACAAATATCCATGCCCGAGGGGGGATTCGAACCCCGGACCGTAGTGTCCGTGCGGACCGTGACTGGCGCGCCGCAGAGCGCTCGGCCACCGCAGCCGTCCGCGAGAAAGCGCTCTACCGACTGAACTGCCGGGTACGCTACACGACCCGTTCTGAAAGCTTTTTCAGACAGTACCTCGCCCCTTACTTTCTAAAGTTTACAGTTTTAATATGCCTGGAAGTTTCAAATCAACGCAAATTCCGCTGCAGAGTTTTAATTTCATTCTGGAAACATCTCGTAGGCTGTGGCTAAGCCAAGTCTCCACCAACTCCTTTCTTCCAGGAGTGCTAGTCCTGCAGGGTTCGTAGAAGAATTTATTTGACGTTTGGAAGATAGAAGACAAGTAATAGCAGAACTAACGCTGCGAAGACGGGCCAAGAGGCGTGCATAGGCAGCTCTGTCGGTAGAGTGGTTGCTCGCAGAAGTCGTGGGTTCGAATCCCGACCTGGTATACAGTTTTAATCTGTCAGAAAGTTTCATATTAGTGCACACTCCCACGCAGAATGAAAATTTCATGTTGGAACTGTCACCTTTCAAAGACTTCCTCGCTCTTCTTGTCTGGTTTACTGTCCATTATTCAATTTTGGAGAGAACTGCACTCTAAAAAACATCGTCAGAAAATACTTTTACAATTAAATTCGAGTAAACTTGGTTCCATTTCATGCTGATGGCTGATGCAACAACGGGTTGTGAAATTTGTTGAAAGAAGGCAGTCATGGTTGGGAAAAGTTTTTATTATTTAAGACGGCTTTCGCCTATTTGGAGATTCATCAATTATATAAAAGAAATGTGATGATTTAGGTCAGTGCTGTCGCGAATTAAAATGTGAAATTCCCGGTAGCAATGACTAACAGTAGTTCTACACGTGTATTTTATAAAACCTGTTTATGTCTCAAAACGGCGAAACGCGTCATATATATAACAACAAGTGCTTTCTTCCAAAAAATTATATCCGATTTTAATTAATTTCTCCGTTTTCAGAAACATTTTGTTGGTTTGTAAATTTTTTTGGGGGGCAATCCCAAACGTCTTAATTTTCCGACTATTTAGGCAGTCATCAGTTATTATGCTCGCAAATAGTCAAATTTCTGGGCTGTTTTGTGTCATTTCATATCTTAATTTCATCACATTCTCATTTGCTGCGTCTGAGAACTCTTGTTTTACCTTTTCCGAGGTTCCTCGTGTAACCTATTGTCAAGACTTTTCGTCGAACTTCCCTACCAACTCGTTGCAGCCTGGGGACAGTGTTTGTGTGTAACGTGGGGTTGCATACGTTACAGGCGTGGGCTGCTTGCGTCCGTGCAGCTAAGGACTACGTAGGAAAGTGTGCGGCAATATGAAAAACCAGGAGCATGAAGATTTTAAAACCAATGCACAGCCCGAAGGTAGTAAGGACAGAAGTCCGATAAGTATCACACCACCTGTTCAACAGCTCATGCATCAAGTTTTGGCTTTAGGAAAGGTAAAGCTCTAGAAAGACAGTTCTGATGTATTTGTTAAAGGAAGTAAGACTTACGAAACAAATTCATTGCATTTGTCGGCTTAGAAGAAGCGTTTATCGATGAAAAACAGTGGAAGATATTCGAAATTCTCAGGTAAATAGATGTAACCTGTATGGAAAAGAACCTGTAGGACACTACGACAGCCGGCCGCGGTGGCCGAGGTGACTGAGGCGCTCCAGTCACGGTCAGCACGGCCACTGCGGTCGGGGGTTCGAATCCCCCCTCGGGCATGGATATTTGTGCCGTCCTAGTTCGTAAGTAGTTCATAAGAAGTTTGTAAGTTTAGGGACTGATGACCCCGTAGTTAAGTCCCATAAGCTTAACAAACATTTGATTTGAACACTACGACAATAGAAGTCTACTGACAAGGGATGCAGTCTTTCGCCGGTAGAAAGAAAAAATCAAGATGGAAAGACAGTTTCAAAAGTGGGATGAAATGTGGTAAGAATTACAGTTGGCATTGCTATTCTCAGTGGAAGGAAGAAAAATCTACAGTTCAATAAGCACACACTATGGATTGACGCCAGACCGAAGAAAGAAGAGAAAGTAATGTGGGGAAGGGGTAGTGAGATTAGTGCTAAAGCTAACATCAAACTGGTGACAACTAAGATAGATGAAGGAATTCTAGTATCTTGGATGCAAATTAACACATGACGGACGATGTTAGTATCCAAACATCAGAGAAACACAGACGAAGATTTCTTTCCAAAACACGTTTTGATACAAAAAACATCAGCCTCAGTTCATCGAAGTAAGTAGAAAATTAGATAGTATCATAATAAAGGATGAGGCTAGGAAAGAAATATATGGAATACGCCAGAGTAGAAGAAGGGAGAAGAATAAAATGATTGGAAACTGACGTGGCCGATGTCACTACTGGTAAACACACGTTTGCTGATAGAGTAGTTAATCTTACTAACTTGAACCTTTCTCATGAAGAAAATTCTCTGCTTCATAAAGGCCTAAATTTCAATCTTCCCACCAGGATGAATTCTAATACTATTAAACGAACTATAGCCGAAGTAAAAGGCGTATGTGAAATGCTAAAAGTCCCACAACCTGTACAGGCCAAGATTGCGGCGACAACTCATAAAGCACTCAGTAAACTTGTCCCCATAGGCACTTTTTCAAATTCTCTCTCAACCATCTTAAATAAATTGAATGGGAAACTAGTAGAAAATAAAGTTGTTGTCACAAAAAGCGGACAAGGGAAATTCTATTGTCCTTACTTCGGATTCTGATTACGTCTGTAAGACTTTGGATTTCTTCCGCTCTAATGATATAGTGAAAGCTGTAAGGCACCCCCTTCCTAAATTTGTTACCGAACTAAAGAAATTTGTGAAAGGTGCCAACTTTCTCTTTGCCACCGATCACGCTAAACGTAGACAAATCCCGATGAACCCAAAACTTCCTGTTCTTAGATCACAAATAAAGCTTCATAAAAGTAATTTGCCGATACGTCCAATTGTAGATGATTAACAGTTTTTG
The DNA here is from genome assembly GCA_026315105.1 of Locusta migratoria. NCBI lineage: Eukaryota > Metazoa > Arthropoda > Insecta > Orthoptera > Acrididae > Locusta > Locusta migratoria. The sequence goes on along the minus strand of CM048751.1, from coordinate 161,126,489 downwards.
CTCTGCTAAATTAAAAGCTGCATACACTTTTGAAAAAACGTGCGCTGTCAATAATAGCTACTAGATAGCAATGCTGTTGAGAGATACTAAGATTCCTCATGATGCAATAATGGCATCCCTTGATATAGCCAATTTGTACACTTATGTGAGGAAATCTATGAATTACTAGATATATTACGCCTAACGCTTGCGTTTAACTGTTTTACCTTCAGAAGGACGGTCTGGCAATGGGTTGCTGTCTTTCAGGCCTTCTGGCGGATATCTTTATCAACCATTTAGAAAGTAAATTCTTTGCTAATCATGGATCAATATGCGACAAGATTATTCTGTGCCGCAGATATGTTGACGATATTTTCGTTACACTTAAAGGTACGGGATCAGTCTTAGATGAGGATGCTGGATCTTTTAATCTATTACATCCTAAGATACACTTCACGGTAGAGGTAGAATCAAACAGAAGCATTAATTATTTAGACTTGAACATTACCAGACAATCTACGGGTTTTTGTTTAGACATATTTAGAAAGCCCTCTACCACTGATGTCATTATTGCAGCAGACTCGTGCCACCCACGCGCCCATAAGAATGCTTTCTTTCGGTCAATTTTCAGCAGGTTGGCTAAACTGGATCTTGACGCAACAAGCGTTAAAAAAGAAATTGATATAATCACACAAATAGGTATAAGTAATGAATATACCAAACGTGCGATACAGAACATTCGTAAATCAGTGTTCAATAAAAGAAAAACACCTAAATCTAACCCCTCCAAGAATCAATCTAGATTTGCGTCAATTACCTACACAGGGCATTTCTGTGAACAAATTGCTAACGCCTTCAAGAAAGACCAATATAAAAATAGGATTCCGGACGCGCAATAAGCTTAAGACAATATTGCGTACCTCTATTGACAGCAAGAAAGATAAATACAAAAAATCGGGAGTCTACAAAATAGCTTGTGCATCATGTGATAGTGTTTACATTGGACAAACAGGGCGTGATTTTTCAATCAGATTTAAAGAACATTGTAATAAAAATAATGGGGTGTCATCTTAACGACAAAAACCATCATCTAGATACGATTGAAAAATCCTTAAAAATTCTTCATGTAGAGCCGAAAGGTATAGACCTAGACATTCTGGAAGATATCGAAATTTACAAATGCTGTAAGGAAAACCCAGATGGAATTTTGAACGAACAAATCCGTTCTCACAGGAAATGTTTTTTGACATTTTTCGGGGTTTATTATGAACAGTGCCCAGCCCGCTTGTTCCCTATATCTATAATGAATGCTACTGATTTTACAAATGGAATTACACCTCCTTATCTGATGTAAAGTGCCTTATGTTAATTTTACGACCATTTGTTCTTTCTTTGGCTACAGCCAACTGTCATATGGAATGCTAATCATATTTTTAAAACACATCTGACAATGTTTTGGATTTATCGAGCTGTGTATCTCATTTTAAATGTAATATTATTTTCTATCACCTCTTTTATTCATTTTATTTTGCTTATGTTGTGTTAACTTTGACTACATAGTGCTTGTATAACCTGTCATGGTTTACAACAAAAAGGTTTAACAGCTGACAAGTCAATGATAATTGTATTTTTTAAAAGCCTATGTATAATTGTTCTTTTAAAAATATATATATATTTTATACTTTGTACAACAATTGCACAGCTGCCCTATGTAATTAATACGCATACCTTATGTGATATGGCGCCACTATACATACACATTGTAATGCCACCTGGTGGCAAGAAATGTCTACCTGGACAGTATCGTATGTGTTAAAACTTGTAGTCTGCTTTTGTATGTATACTGAAGAACATCTTCCATCTGTTCACGTGTGCACATGGCACGGAAGAGGTATAACATGACGTAAATTCATAATTTTCAATATGAAATGTAACTTACTACTTTTTCTATCATGTGAGAAATTTTATTATTTTTTACGATTGTAGATGCTAATCTGATAATGATAATTCCGAAACGCGTCATTTTTGAGGGCACGCTGTAAATGAAGTGTGACCTATAATAAAGAAGTTGCGACCAAACCAGCTTCACAGCAGTACTACCTAATCTTTTCTGTTGGAAATCATGTAAAATGGGATGTTTCCATTTCGAAAAAGGCACAAAAAGTTTCGATGAAACTTTTGAAAGAAATGTGGATCAAATGAAAGATTAAATTTGTTTCCTTTAAGATAACATTATTGCAGGACGACATATTGACCGTAGCTGTTTATTTTTTCTCAATGCTACCGGTTTCGGTCAGTTTACCATTATCAAGCTTTAGCCTGAAGTAGATGAAAGACATCAAAGCATTAGTCAACCATATAGAACATTAACAAAATAGTACAGTAAGTTACATGCGAGATACAGAGATTAGCTAATAGTTTAACATGTCGTAACACAAAAATTCAAAATTGTAAAATAAGTATTTGTTGTCATTGCTTTACTCATTGATATTACCACAGTAGCTGTCTGTTACAAACTGAAGCATTCATTGATGAGTGTGCAATAAAATTATTTTAAAAACCAAAGATAACGAACATGCTTACATTAGATCTCATTGCGCATTGAGATAACAGTTTTATTACGGTTCGTGAAGAGAATATTTTTATTTGGAAGGGGGTCGCCAGATTTCGAAGGAGGTCGCATATTCTAATAGGTTGAAAAACACTGGTCTGGGGTGGTACAAAAGAAAAACTTTAATATATAACGATGTATCTGTCGTAGATAAAAAGTATTCGCGTGTAAAAAAAATGTTCAAATGTTTGTATAGATTATGGGACTTAACTACGGGGTCATCAGTCCCTAAACTTACAAACTACTTGGCAATGGCCCTAAGATGGTCCATGACGGAAACTAGTGGCTTAAGGATTTCCGACTAATAAACAGCTGGTGGTTAAAGATGCAGTTAAATTGAGACGCAGTTTGGGGAGCAGATCTAGAGCAGCGCACAGTGCTGCGCCGTGCCCCTTGGGGCTGGCCATATGGCCACAGTCAACGGCGCGTGGGCGGGATCAAGGAGAACGGGCCGCGGCAGGCCGGTAGCGGTGGCCGCTGCTTGCGTCACACTGCCGGGAAGCCCGCCCACTTACTGGCTACAGTGTCTGTCTGACAAACAACTCTAGAAACAAACTGACACGTGTTACACCAGCAGTAACTCTAACATCAATGAGACGTCAATACAAAAGACTCTCACCACGATTCTAGTAGTTCCTGGCCCTTGATTAATGATATACAGTATCAACATTTCATTTATTGCTTATGATAAGAGAAACCGACAAGTTGTAAGACAATAACCTAGACATTCTGAATTTGCGTTCCAGGTTGCAATTCCAACCGGTACTTCCGATACAAAACCAGACAGCGGTTATTAGAGTCGAAGGGCAAGAAAGGGACGCAGAGGTTGGGAAGGGAGTAAGACAGGGTTGTACCCTTTCTCCAATGTTGTTCAATCTGTACATTGAGCAGACAGTGAAGGAATGGAAGTCGAAATTTGGAGAGGGCAGTAAAGTGCAGGGAGAAGAAATAAAAACATTGCGGTTTGCCGATGGCATAGTAATTCTGTCAGAGACCGCAAAAGACCTGGAAGAGCAATTGTCTTGAAAGGAAGATATAAGATGAACATTAACAAGAGTAAAACGAAGGTAATGGAATGCAATGTCAGAAAATCAGGCGATGCTCAAGGAATTACATTAGGTAATGAGACAATAAAAGTAGTAGATGAATTTCGTTATTTGGGTAGCAAGATAACTTCTGATGGCCGAAGTAAAGAAGATATAAAACGCATTATGGCTATGGGGAGAAAAGCGTTTCCAAAGAAGCGAAACTTGTTAACATCCAATATTAATTTAAATGTTAGGAAGTCCTTTCTGAAAGCATTTGTCTGAACATTGTATGGGAGTGAAACGTGAACGATAAGGAGTTCAGATAAAAAGAGGAGAGAAGCTTTTGAAATGTGGTGCTACAGACGAATGATGAAAATTAGATGGGTAGATCACGTAGCTAATGGGAGGTGCTTAACCGAATCTGGGAGAAAAGGAGTTTCTGGCATATACTAAGAGAAGGGATAGATTGGTTGGACACATTCAGAGACATCAAGGAATTGTCAACTTAGCATTAGAAGGAATTGTGTGGGGTAAAAATCTTAGGAAGAGACCGAGGGACGAATATAGTAGGCATATTCAAAAGGATGTAGGTTACCGAAAGTATTCTCTGATGAAGAGACTTGCACAGGACAGGGTAGCGTGGAGAGTTGCATCAAACCAGTCTGCGGAGTGAAGACCACAACAACAACAACAACAACAATAATTAATATTATAAGATATTTACTATTATGGATACGTAGTGTTTATCAGTAACAGCTTAAGAAGCAAATGGGCAGCATTACACCACGCTACCTGTCTTAAAAGACGTACCACGATATTTCCGTATTTTTTCAATAAACTTTATTTTACTCTCTTGTTCTGCTTTTCGTTGATGTAGTAATATTCTTGTGTTAGAACATAGATTCCACCACAGAAAAAGAGAGTTGACCGAGGCCAACGAGAGAGAGAGAGAGAGAGAGAGAGAGAGAGAGAGAGAGAGAGAGAGAGAGAGAGAGAGAGAGAGAGGGAGGGAGGGGGGAGGGGCCACGGGGCGCACGTTGGCCGCGGTCAACTCTCGTGGCCGGCGAGAAATACAGGCATGAGCGCGTACGTCATGCGACGTAAGCAAGGCAGTCCTAAGCCGGCGCGATCGCCAGGTGAGTGGCTGGCCGCTACGAGGCAGTGGGCCGTGCCCCAGCGGCCGGCCAATCGGCTAGTGATCCCGCCGGCTCGAACTACCTTGCTAATGTAGCATGAAGTGCGCGCTCAGGCCTGTATTTCTCGCCGGCCACGAGAGTTGACCGTGTGACGTCACGCGCTCTGTACTGCTGCCGCGGAGGAATAGAATGCAGCGTGTGGAGAGCAGCAATTTAGTAAAGACAGGGAACAGATCTGGTTTCGAGAATACACTGAGGTCTACGATACCCTAATTTTAAAATATACTAATTAAATAATAGGCACATATTACAGACAATTGTATATCGTCTCTATACCGCGACAACACTAACGTAGATTAATTTAATGTGAGCATAACACTGTTAGAAAATAAAAAGAATACAACAAGCAAAGCCGTACAGTAAAAATTAAGTAGAAATTTTCCTCCATTTACCACTTCTTTTTTCTGTGGTTAGTTTTTCAATGTTAGGATGCAATATTAGTGATAGTTTAAATCGAAGACTGCATGTAATGTTGTGATCTGACAAAGTGTTTCCGCATTGGGACTTTGCTAATTTCGTAATAGAAAAGAATTGTTCACACAAACATGCTTATAAAAATCTGCCAAGCCTTCATTGTGGTTTTATTTGTCCTTCAGTAAATAGTCACACTGTAAATTTAACAGTTCCATTTGAAACTTGATAGGAACATTGTTAACATCCTCTGAAAACGGATGAATGAAAACAACAGTATGCAGCATTGCATTTTGAAGTGTGTATTAAATTTGTCGGAGACTTTAAATTCATTTTGCTATCGACAAATACCAAGGCAACCGTCCCAGCAACGAGTAGAGTATTGATCGAAATGATCCCGATAAAAGTAAAAGCAACGCTGTTTTATCACAAGGTCTATTTATTTGTTCTCAAGGAAAGATAATATTAGATAGTGTCAGTTTAGCAAAGAAAGATAAGAAAGCCAAAACAGTCTTGGTCCAACCCGCCACTGCCCGCACCGAAACTAAGTTCATTGTGCGGTATCGCTCCCTGTACTTCTAGTAAAGCCAACCAATGCCCTTGAACAGTGCAAGGAGTCCCTTTACCAGTTCTTTATTAGACACAATTTCTTCCGGTCTGGTTGTCCCAAATGTTGTGTGCCTTTTACTCTCCAATGCAATGCATTCGAAGATTAGATGTGATGCAGTTTCATCACCGTCATCACAGATCCTATATTTAGGGTCCTCTTCTGTTATTCCCATTGTATGTAGGTGGTTTTTTGAAATTCCCATGGACTGTCAGCAATCTAACCATGAGTCTAATCCCTCTCCTATTCAGGCCCAGAGCTTCTTTTAAAACATGGCTTTGGCATCATTACCTTGCCATGTTTTTGTTGATAGACTTTGGTCCAATATTCTACGTGCTGTCTTCTGAGCCAGTTACGTAGCTCCAATTTGATCATTGGTTGGTGATTGTCAGGACAGGTTCCGGTCCAATAAATGGAGTCTCTGCCCCCATCCTGGCTAATCTGTCGGCATGTTCGTTGCCACTGATCCCCGAGTGGCCAGGGACCCACAATAGGTTTATTGCTTTCCCCTAGTTCCACCAGAACCCTGTGACATTCTGCAACAATTTTAGACCTTGTTGCAGGAGCTGCCAGTGATCTCAGGGCTGCCTGGCTGTCTGAATAGATATAGATGCTACGGTCTTTGTTGCAACTACGCAAATTCTCCTCCACACACGCCATGATGGCAGTGATTTCGGCCTGGCATACTGAGGCCAGTTTCCCTAGAGAGATGACGCCCTACAGTCTTGGCTGCACCCCGTATACCCCGACCCCAACGCCTTGGTCTGATTTTGACCCGTCATGAACCAGACAATATCCCCCGTACGGTGTCGAACTATTTTCTCCCACTGCTCCCTACTTCCAATTGTTATATTGAAAGGCTTGTTGAAGCAGTATGGGGTTATAACATAGTCGGCTGGCATTTCCCCAACCTTTCCTATATTTACCTCACTCACTATTTTAGTGTGTGATTCTGGATATCCCAAAGAGTTCCAGTTTTTGCCAGTTTTGAGTCTGTATACACCAGCCGCTGCCTCCATCTTGACCCAAAGGTGTAATGGGGGCATATCCACCATGGTTTCCATCCCAGCAGTTGGTGTGCTGCTTATTCCGTCTGTTATGGCTAAGCAGACTAATCTCTGCACCTTACCAAGTTCCTTAGCATCAACCTGCTGTTCTACCCTCTTCCACCACACGACCGCCCCATAGGTGATCCTGGGTCTAATCACCGTGGTGTATATCCAGTGCATACCCTTGGGGCTCAGGCCCCAATTTTTGCCACAAGCTCTCCTGGTAATTACAAGAGTACCTTTTGCCTTGGAGCAAATATTCCTAATGTGAGAGGTCCATGTCAGTTTCTCATCTAAGGTAACCCCTATTTCACTGTCCCCTTCACAGGTAGCGCTTCATTGAAAAGCTTTAGATTCCAACTTGAATGTTGGATATGCTTCTTTGTGAATGGTACAACAACAGTCTTCTTAGGACTAACCCCCAGATCCTATTTTCTGCACCAGATCTTAATTCGACGTAATAAAATAAGGAGAAAGTCAGAAAGTGTAATGATAGTTCCAAAAATAATTTTCTGTGTTTTGTATATGTACTGATCATTTAAAAACATCTGTGGCAAGTTAAAGTATTAGCAAGTCAGAGGACATTTGTAACCTGGCATGATCCTATAGGAGGTAGTAAGCCTTGGCATCCTTTAAAGAGACGTACCCAGTCGGTCGAAAGTGGACGTACAGTTCTCCATTTTTAACGTCAACGAACACTGCCAGAAATTACAAAGGCCAATATCGTCAACTGGTAGGGAATCGCAATTCACAAGATTCGATCCCTAGTCTGACATAATAGCAGCGAATCACACGATACCAATCGCAGTGGCCGACATCAACTGACTGTGCGAGAAATCCACAGTGGAACAAACAACGAAGTAATGTTACTTGTAAGAGAGTGTTTGACTATATCATTGACCTTCTGTCGTTTCTTCCACAATTCCAGCTCCATTTTATTTGAAAATTCTAATTTCATGTATGGCCGACTGTGTAGTTCCGAAGTAGAATTACGTAGAGTTCTGTTCAACCTCGGTGCACAGTTGTCTGCATGCTAATTCAACAGAGAACATGAGGTAACAAACGTACTCTTTCTTTTTGTTCGCTTGTGAACTTTTAGAGGCGACCACCTGTTGGTAATGTGGCATACGGGATGAGCCCGTTTCGGCGGCTTACTAGGTGTGTCTAAATTCGTGCTTCCGGTTGAGCGACCTCCGCAACTGGCACAGAGCTTCGGAAACCCTACAGGCGGCTGCAGCCACTTGTTGCTGGGTTTGAGGCGGCGGTCGCGTGTGGGCGTGGAAGCCGCATCAGAAGTCACGTGACGCTGCGCGAGCAGAAGCCGTGGTGAGATTGCTCCTACTGACTGCTAGCGAGGTTCAGGTTTGAACGTAGTTTAAGATAGGACGACATTAAATACGGAGCAGATGTCTGGTTCCAGTGATATGCAAGGAATCATCATCATGTTTCGGGTTTTGATTCTCTAAAAGAAGCAGTATTGGCAAGATAAATTGAATTTTATTGGATCCATCATTAATGTGGACGTAGCCTGGTCAAGTTATGTTAATTAAATGGAACCAACAGCCGTACTTCTACATCTACATGGGAAACTCTGCAAATCACATTTAGGTGCTTGGCAGAGGGTTCATCGAACCACCGTTGTACTATTTATCTCACATTCCATTCTCGAATAGCACGCAGGAAGAAAGAACACCTGACTCTCTCCGTTCGAGCTCTGATTTCTCGTATTTTATTCTGGTGATCATTTCTACCTCTGTAAGTGGGAGTCGACAATAAATTATCGTATTCGGAAGAGAATGTTGGCGATTGTTTCGTAAGTAGCCCACGCCGCAGCGATAAGCGTCGTTGTTGTAATGATTGTCATCTCAGATCCTGTATCATTTCCGTAACGCTATCTCCCATGTATCGTGAGATACGAAATAAGCTGCAATTCTTTGCACTCTTTCGATGTCCTCCGTCAAACCCATCTGATAAAGATCCCACACTGGGCAGCAATACTCCAAAAATGGACGGACAAGCGTAGTATGTGCAATTGCTTTTGTACTTCTGTTGCATCTTTTAAGGGTTCTGCCAATAAAACGCAGTTTCTGGTTCGCCTTTCGCACGATATTATCTACGTGTTCTCTCCAGTTTAAGTCTGAAGTAATAGTAATTCCTAGGTATTTTGTGGAGTTTATGGCCTTCACTTTTTATTGATTTATCTTGTAAACAAAGTTTAACGGATTTCTTTTCGTGCTCATGTGGACGACTTCACACTTCTCATTATTTAGAGTCAATTGACAATTTTTACACTATAGTGATATCTTATTCAGATCGTTCTGCAGTTGGTTTTGATCTTCTGATGATTTTACTAGACGGTAAATGACGGCGTCATCTGCAAATAACCTAAGAGTGCTGCTTAGATTTTCGCCTAAATTCATTTATGTAAATAAGGTACTGCAGATGACCAATAACAGTACCCTGTGGAACGCCCGATATCACCTCTGTTTTAGTCGATCCCTTACCATCGATTACTACGAACTGTGTCCTCTCTGACAGAAAATCCCCTATCCAATAGTAAATTTGTAGCGATATACCATAACCACGCAATTTGATTAAAAGCCGTTTGTGAGGTACAGTGTCAAAAGCCTTCTGGACATTTTTATAGTTATTTATGCCAGCAGTTTTGGCTTCACACTGAAGCCATCTTCAGGCCCCTGACTGTATTGGGAGGCTATTCACTTGGTAACGTGGATTCCTACTTATACACAGTTCCTCCATCTGCTACCAACGGCGACTTGAACGTTGGTGGCAGATGAAGAAATTGTACGTCATTGGGAATCTACGACACTAGTCGAACAGGCTCCTAACACTGTTAGGGGCCTGAAGATGGTTTTTCAGTGTGAAGCCGAAACCGCTAGCAAGATATCTATAAAAATTTACGGCTGTTGGTTCCATTTAATATATCGTAGGATAAATTGAGGACCATTCACAGGAGGTAACAACTACAAACAATATAATGAACAGTATGTGTTTCAATTTGTAATTGTTTATTATATCCAATTACATGTTTCGCGCGGTTAGCGCATCATAAAACTGGAATATAATTGAAAATATTGCCGCGAGTCTTGCGGCAGATCGCGTGGCGCAATGGTTAGCATCGCAGATTGATGTGCTCGCGATCCCCAGTTCAATTTCCACCACGGGCAGAAGTTGTTTGTATTCACTATTTCTAGAATGTTCTACATGTTCCTTATGTCTAACTTACTTGTAAGTTCCAGAAATTTCTATTTATAAATAGTGCACTCTATAAAGGAGGCAGTCTGTACTGAGTGTACGCTGGTGTTAGCAGTAAACGTGCTGTAAACTGTTGTGCTCTTTTTACGACTAGCCTTGGAATTACGAACCACCTTAGTTTTCAACGTGACAATATTAAAGCATGTGAACCTAACCTGCATCGAATCTAGCTGCTGATACACTAACTGCCCTAAAACTATGATTGGACAAAAAATATTTCAAATTGCAGAGACTGCCCATTATTTCTATTATTTACCCACTGTTTCTGCACCTGCCGTCATGGAATAAAGTGCACAAAACGCAAACTTTTCAGGAAACATTTTATTAAATTACGTGAACGGTACACAATTCTGAATTCTTAATGTTTTCTCGAATAAACTCTAGATACATAATACAACAGAATAAAAGATTTTTCTAAGTTTTCAGTTGCAAATAAATTATAAAAAGCTAACATTTTTCCAAGATGAGCATTTCCAGATAAATTATTTTGTTGTAGTAATGCTGTAGTTTCTTTAAACCAACTGAACAACTAAAAATTAAATAAATTGGTTCGTTTAAGTAATTTAATTCATTGTTTTCTTTGTCCATCGTCACACATTAGCGCCTTTACACAGACTCTTGCGTTATTTTTAATTATGCAAAAAAATCTCATTAGCTTTTTTACATTTCCTGCTTTTGTTTTTGACATGTGGTTTCTAGGTTTGGTATCAGCAGAGCGATCAATATTGTGGAAGCTATCTACGTTAGGTTTCTTCACTACCGCAAGATCGAAGAGGAACAATTTTTTTTTTCCTTCATCTGGCCTCACAGATTTGGTATGGTAGCACATTTTCATTAATTTGTTGACAGTGGTTTTGAAATCTTGCACTGGCAAGCGTTTGCCTGGAGCAATGTAACTACCGTGGTGGTTCAGAACCTCACAACAGTGTGATGGTAAGTTGTGGATCAAGTTAATTCCATTTTAATGTTTCAAATGTTTGTAAAACTTAAGGGACTTAACTGCGGGGGTCATCAGTCCCTAAACTTTACTTGTGAACTGACTTATACTAAAGACGACCAAAAATCCATCCATGCCCAAGAGAGGATTTGAACCTCCGACGCGGGAGGCCGCGCGGTACGCAACGTGGCGCTCCAGCCCGCTTGGCTACTCCCGCGCGTTTATCAAGGAATATGTAACTGTGACTCATCACGAGTAAGACGTGAGAAGATACTTCGTGAAAAACCTTTGTTGTTTCACAGTATCACCTTAAGTATTTGCTAGACAATGAATATTTATAAGCCGTAGATGTTTTGATTTCACAAAAATCGTCTTTTGTAGATGTCGAGTTTAGAAAAAAAGTTACATAGTTTTGTTGCGCAAGATAATACAGGCAAAGATAAAGTATTGATAAAATCCGTGTACTGCAATTTATTCGTTTCTTGTGTGTGTGTGTGTGTGTGTGTGTGTGTGTGTGTGTGTGTGTGTGTGTGTGTGTGTGTGTATAGATCGAGAACGTAAAAACATGCATAAAACTGCACCTTGAAAAGTAACAAAAAATTATAAGAAACCCTAATCTTACATGTTATATTTATTTTACTTATATATACTGATAAGATTTTGATACATATACATACTGATAATAGCTTATTTGTGTGTAGACACCGTGCCACGGCCGAGTGGCCTAGCGCACTGAAGCGCTGTGATCCGATGCGCGAGGCCATACCCCATCGGGGGTTCGAATCCCCCCTCGGGCATGGATGTTTGTGCTGTCTTTAGTATAAGTTAGTTTTTAAGTAGTTTGTAAGTTTAGGGACTAATGACCACGCAGTTAAGCCCCGTAAGGTTAACAAACATTTGAACATTTTTTTGTAGACACCATACCGCTTGAAAATGAGCCATGTTCGAAACCAGTAGCAGTATCATCATCATTATAATTTTACATACAGTTTTGATGGTTAAATAATTACATACAATTTCATACAGTTTGTGACTTGTGACTGCTGAGAAGCACACACGAGGAGAACCCAAAAGATGTTCAAGTAAAGATTTCCTTGCAGTGATATCTTGTCTACAGAAAGACTTTAGATATTACAGAAAAAACTGAATTCATGAAAGGAGAAGATATAAAAATGAAGCAGGTAAAATGGATTAAAAAAACTAAAATTGAGATTAAGAAGTGCAAAATGGATGAGCAGGAGTGGATAAAGGTCAAATGCAAATCTGTAGAAGAATTTGTAACTGGGGCAAATACAGATACCGAATACAAGAAAATAAGAGAGGCATTGGGAGAAAAGAAAAGCAGCTGCATGAATATCAACAGTTCAGAGATGAAAAATCAGTTCTGAGCAAAGAAGGAAAAGCTTAAAGATGGAAGAATATAACAGTGGTGCTCTACAAAGCACTGAAAGTGCTCTAAAGTTTGTAACGAGAAATTCTGAAACCCTGTATATAAGGGAAGCGTAGTCACCACAAATCTGGATAATTACTCGATCGGTTTAGTTTGAATTTTTACTTGTTGTTCTACTGAACATTCAGTGAGAAATAGTTTTCATCGCTAGCGGCCACACAAACATCACAATAGCTACTTTGAAAACAGAGAAGAGTGTTGTCACAGACTTCCCCTTGGAGCTTCTCTCTCGCCAATGCCTCCGCCTCTGCCCCGTGAGGCCGCACATTTCGCACGTGCCTTGCGCCGGCCCTGCCACAGCAGTGTTGCCACTAGTTAAGTTGCAATCCTCGTATGTTCTAACTTACACAACATAATCTACATACTTCTTAAATCCATCGTCTGATTTGTGGTATTTGGTGTACTTTCATATGTCCCTCCTGAAAGATTAACTTCGTGTGGCTTACCATTATCTAGTCCTGAGCGCCTCAAAAGAACCGGGGTTAGAACTTTCGCCATATTTGCACGATGTATAAAAAGTAAAACTCTGTTAACAGAATGCGGGTTATCAGCTAAAATATCAGACATTTCAAATGGTAAACATAGATCATGACGGAGACGATTAAAAAACGGACATTGCACTAAAAGATGGTTCACAGTAAAAGGTTCATCACAGTGCTTACATAAGGGAGCAGGACCAGCACGTAGTAAATACTGGTGGCTATAACGGCAGTGGCCAATACGAAGCCGGGCCAGAACAATCTCCTCTGGGCGGGAGGGTCGAGATGACGTTGACCAGATATCAGGCACAGGTTTAATGGCTCGCAATTTGTTCCCTGACAGGAATGACCAGTGTAAATACCAACGGGAGATAATACGCTGGGAGACACCAGCGCGAAGGCCATCAGAGCTAGTAGAAAAGGTAGATAGCCGAGGAAGGTGAACTGCCTCCTTGGCAGCCGTATCCGCAGACTCATTCCCCAACACTCCCACGTGGTCAGGGGCACAGAGAAACGTCACTGTAGTTCCGCTCGTTGAAAGAGAAGTAAGGCAATTGCGGATGCTTTGTACCAGGGGATGGGCCGGATATAGCGTGCGAAGGCTCAACAGAGCACTCAGAGAGTCCGAGCAAATGACAGTCTTATTGAGCGAGTTTCTCCGGACGTATTGGGTTGCTTGATATAATGCATACAGCTCAGCTGTAAAGATGGAACTCCACTCAGGAAGACGATATTTAAAAGAGACGTTGCCAAGTACAAAGGCACACCCAACACCCTGGTCTGTCTTTGAGCCATCAGTGTAAATGAACAAATTGTCATCAAATTTGAACCGAAGTGCGAGAAATTCTCTCTGGTAAACGAAACTAGGTGTGGAGTCCTTTGGAAGAGAATGAAGGTCAAAGTTAACACTGACTTCGGGGCTTCGCCACGGTGGAGAGGTGTTCTCTCCAGACGTGAAGATAGAAGGCATTGTAACGCCGAGCTGGCCGAGTAACGAATGCTTTGTGTCGTTACGTTGAACAACCGGAATATAGACAGTGCCGTGTCCTTGACAGAACCATCCAGAGCACGGATGTAGACGTGGATGAATTGCGCACGTTTATTTTTAGCGATGGCGAGGCGGGCGCAGCTTGACTTGTGAGAGTGACACCGACCTCTCAGCGGACAGCGAGCAGAACAGACCGGTCTGAGGAGGCGACGGCGACTGCGCCGCGTGACTCACAGCGGGGAAACCGCCGCCTACCGCCTACCGCCGCCTCTGCAGCATATCGAACATCGCACGACGCCTCTTCGTCTGCTGACTCAGGCGAGAGCAGTGGAGCTTGTCGGCGGAGGAACTGTTACTGATGACACGGCTCTTGGTGGACAGACGGCTTCGGTCACCCTCTGTAAATCTGATACGACGTCTGCTAAAAAAAATCTGTTTCTTAATTTAGTGTCAATGAAGAGAAATGTGGTTAGCGTCCCTGCACACGCCTGCGGTGAATGTGTAGCGACCGGAAGTTTCATTACTCTACCAGCTGAAAACCCGGCGTTGACCGCGTATTCACTTAGTATTCTTTTATCCCTTATATGTCCATCTTATTTTTTCTAAGAACATGTGTTTATCGGAGAATATACGAGGGTGAGTCAGTAAATAAGTCGCAAGCTGAGGTAGACACGCCTGAAATGCATTTACATGCCTGAAAATTGCTTTACTTTACAGCTCTTTGCAGCTGTTTAGCCCGTTCAGTACGACTGTCTCACAATCTTCTCGGTCTCCCACCTTTAAGAAATGTCGTAATCTATAGGTCGTGTCGCCTTCAAGTTTTGCTGTTGCGCTCCGCCTCTATAGCCGTACAGAATCAGTTGGCTCCTGCAGCTAGGCAGCCCACTGAAATTGCTTGCAAAGCGGGCTCCGTATCGCCTTTCAGGACAATATGTGCCAAAGAAATGAACGCACATACCACTCGCGAACTGTCATCTGTCAGGACAGCGAAATACATTGACAGCTCTGCTTAGTGGCGAAGCACTGCACCCTCCCTAGCTCACTGGACAGTGCCACTAACACTGGGGCCTCGGATTCGAATCCCGGCTGGAGACTGGGTGTTGTGTGTTGTTCCTTATAACGAGTGAAAGAGGGGCACAGTACAGTCTCAAAAACGACAGTAACCTAAGTAAGATTGTCAGGCCGAGGTTAAAAATCAATTTTTTGCAAATTTATGGAATCTAACTACTAAGGTTATCAGTCCCTATGCTTACGAGCTACTTAAACTAATTTAAGGACAACACACACACACACACACACACACACACACACACACACACACACACACACACACCCCTCTCCCTGGGGGAGGACTCTAATTTCTATGGGGAGCAACCGCACACTCAGCTGCAAGGATCCTTG